>OX103976.1:17907501-17925166 GCA_944470395.2 Schistosoma turkestanicum | reverse complement strand
GCAAAACCAAAATCAAGATTTTTAATACAAATGTCAAGACAGTTCTAATGTATGGAGCGGAAATATGGAGAACTACAAAAGACGTCATCCAGAAGATACAAGTGTTTATTAACAGTTGTCTACGCAAAATACTTCGGATTCGTTGGCCAGACACCATCAGCAACAACGAACTGTGGGAGAGAACAAGTCAGATTCCAGTGGAGGAGGAAATCAGGAAGAAGCGGTGTAAGTGGATAGGACACACACTACGAAAAGCACCGAACTGCTTCACAAGAGAAGCCCTCACATAGAACCTTCAAGGCAAAAGGAAAAGAGGAAGGCCAAGGAACACACTACGCCGAGAAATAGAGAAAGATATGAGAGGAATGAACAAACATTGGACAGAACTGGAAAGGGAAGCCCAGGACAGAGTTGGTTGGAGAAAACTGGTGGGCGGCCTATGCTCCATTGGGGGTAACAGGCGAAAGTAAGTAAGTAAGTAAGTAATAATTAACAGTGAAAATTTCTAATGAAGTTAAAAAGATTCATAAACTATGTAGGGAAGATGAGAACAAGAGATGAATGAATGAGTTAATTGTCGGGAAGACAAAAAAAGGGCTAACAATTTGGCTAGACCAATTATAACAAGAACTGAAGAACTGGTCGAGAAATAGTGGGAAAGAGAGAGCAGCAACGAAATCATCAATCAATCATGGTTAGACCGCCATTGGGAACCTGAAAACACTGGACAGCCGTTTCGTCCTGGTATGGTTCGAATCCTGCGAGATGCAGGAGTCGTGGATGCGCACTGTCACTGATGAGTAGTCCCATACCAAGACGAAACGGCCGTCCAGTGTTTCTAGGTTTATAATGGTGGTCTAACATTGATGATTTCAAAATTGTGTAAAAAAAAACACTAATTCTCATTGAAAATAATTATTTGACTTTCACATTAGACTGAATTCCTTTTTGCTTACTGTCAAACAACAACATTGGAATATTTATATATTAATATTTTGATACATTTTACAGTGCAGAAAAAAAGCCAAACCGAAAACCAAAATCAATAATAATAATTATCAAAGATTGGTTTCTTTTCCCGTTAGTTATGCAATCCAATTCAATAAATGGTATTTATCAAGTTGATATTTTTGATAAATTCTAATATTTTTCTTTTACAATTTTGTATAATAAAACCATTCGGTAATGATTTTTCAAAAAAAGATAATGAAGACAAAACGAGAAATAGTTTCATAACTAAGTTTCTGAAATGTAATTGTGTGAACTCGAATTTTGGCTAAATGTGTTGTGCCAATAAAAAGTTACTGGTACTGTTTTATGTTAAGTGCATAAAATGCTTGCAAAAGCTTTTTTAACGACTGAGAATGAACAATATGAATTAGTCCAATGAAGTTTAAGATATGAGTATTAAACTTAATTCCAAGTTACCATATCAAAAAGCCTCAATGTGAACTTGTAACTCATACATGCGTAGATCATCACTTACTACGGAAAGAGACTAATTAGTCAAGTGACTTATCATGAAGAAAACACCATAGACAGCTGAACTGAGCCATGTTCGTAGATGTATACTACCTGATTGGAGTGCGCGAGACAACATAGTAACCGATGGTTAGAGACTTTGAATGACATGACTCAAAATCGTTTGCAATCCAATGGCGAAGGTGCATCCCCATTCTTTGTCTTCTCTCAAATTCTTATTTTCGGATTTCCTCATATGCGTCTTTTTCTCTTATTAAATTTGTTTCCATAGATTACACGTCTTGAATAAATCTTTCATCTATAATCTTTTCGATTACTGCGAATAATTCTCTTATCTCTACCATAATGGGATTTGAACTGAAAATTGCGTCTATGTACTAATGTGCTATAGCAACTTGAACTGATGTACATACGTACAAAGTTCAAATTGTAGCTGGCTGACTGACTGACTAATTGACAATAATCATACAGCATCATTTACATTTCTCAATATCAATCTAATCTAATGAAATATTTAGGAATCTCATCAGTGCTGATAGCCTGGTGTGTAACGAAATCTCATCACGGACAAAGAAAGCACGATAGACTTTTGCCAACTTTCGCCACTCATGGAGTAGGCAAGATATCTATTTGATAACCAAAGGACGAGTGTACTGTGCAGCAGTTCACTCCGTCCTACTATATGCATGCGAAGCATGGCCGGTCGTAGACTGCTTGTCTTAGATCATAGGTGTCTTCAAAGGAGGAGTGGCAGATCAATAGATGAAGTATTGAAACTGCATCAGTTGAGGTGGTTGGGACATGTGTTACGAATGCCCAACAACTGACTGATCATATCAAGGACGATATAGTGTATGATTCAAGTGCTTTCAAGCACTAAACTCAAAAGGCAATATTTATCGAATGAAGTATTTATTTCAGTCTATTATCAGAGTCTTATTCAACCCCGTAAATACAAACAAAGCAGACAGTAGAAAACACTGAGTCAGTGCTAAAAAAAATCATGAACAACTAAATGTCTATCTAAATATATGAATCCAACAGAACTGAGAATTACTGATTTCCCGATGAGGAGAAAAAGACAGAATTCCATTCACGCAAACCTTATATATATATACAAATACTGAGTCAATCACATCTAGGGAAAAAGAAACTCAAATCACAAGTCAACTTTACAATGGAGACCATTGAAACAGTTGATCAATTAAGCCAATCATAGAAACTGTACGTCAATCATTCAAAATCATCATCGAAGCGTAATTTAACACAAATAATGTATCATAGACAAGATGAAATCATTAAATATATAAAAAAAAACACAAATTGCACGACCATAAAACCGGGCATATAATAATAATAATACTAATACTAATATTAATAATAGTAGTGTATTGATCAATAAGTATACTGTTTCGAAAAAATAAACCACTTACTTGACTATGCAGATCTGTATTGAGTAACATTAGTGCACAGACTAAAGTATGACAAGTATCTATTGAGAAATAATAATAATAATAAAAAGATATAAATATTTCATATAATGAAGAGTTATTAAAAATTATTGTTTTATTATTAGCTATAAAAAACGACTAATAGCTGGTCATCTATCAAGGTCATTCAAAACACAAACAGACATACAGAGAGATACAACGCAGAACTTCGTATGTATGTACATCAGTTCAGGTCGCCATACCACATTAACACAGAGAGACGCCATAGTCACGTCAAATCCAATAGTGAGGGTGATAGTAGAAGTATTAGTAGTAATTGGAGAAGATTAGGGTTCGAAGATTTGATTCGACAAGTATAATTCTGTGAGATGAATTTAAGAAGAGAAAGGTAGACGATGAGAAAATTCAAAACACTCAACACTTATGCATCATTATAGAATCAAACTAATAATAGACAGATATATGATAAACATATAGTCTGGGATTGATGTAGGTTGGTATAAATTGCAATGTAATATGAGATGAAAATTATAACAACAATAAATAAGATCGAAACAACATGATCGCAATGATATAATGAAAGACCTGAACTGTGGAATTATGATTTCAGAAGATACAGTAGAATGGTATGCAGGAAATGAATCTATATACTACTGTGAATGATTCCAGAAAGTATGTCATTCAATGTCTCTAATCACTGACTTGAACTTGAATGTCGACTTGAACCATATTGTTACGCCTGCACATAAACACGTCAACTTGATATGCTTGAACTATTATGAGTTTACCTTAGTCGGAAAACGAGAGCGAGGATCGAGGATACGGCGACACGACATGCTACTCAAATCCGATTATCCCAACCCCCATATTGAGTAAAATTATGAAGACTTGATATGAAGTAGAACATATATTCTATAAGCATTCAGAAAGTACGCGCTCTAAGTCCAGAAGAGAATCACGATCCCGGACTAGTGATCCGGGACCGGGTCCTGCTCCTGGTAATAAAACGTTACAGATAATGAGTATTTATACATTTTAGTCGAATAGGAAACAGCATCGAAGTCTGCGACATTGACAGTCAGAACAACCAATAAGAAACAACATTGGAGCACGTGACAATGATATCTAGGATGACCATAAAATTGACCAGTAGGAATTAACCAATAGGAATCGACCAATAATTCTCCTAGGATACTGGATGAATCTCCTAACACATATGATCGCTGCACTTACCTAATTGACTCAAGCCAACAGTCGTTGATTTTAACGAACTGATGCCAGATTTTAGCAAGCATCGCTCGTCAAGATAGACGGTGGTTGGGCATATGTAACATATATATTCTAACATTCACAACAACCGACAAAGAGGCATTAACATATTAACCGATTTTTTCCCCATAGAGAAGTACCTTAACCATTGCAACACCGTTCTCTTGATCGTATGACGAAAAGTGAGCAATTGCCGATTATATAAGCAATAACAAGTGCTATTACTGTAATTTATGATCAAAAGTGCAGTCAACAATCAAATAACACAAACAATTGATTTATTCTATTAAACTGATTAACATATGACAAAAATCAAACATAAAAAGTTATTTTTAAAAGTTCAAAGAAAGAGAGAGAGAGAGAGAGAAAAGTGCATTTCGTAATTTGAAAAAAACTGATCTGATTGAGATAAAATTATTAACCAACCGAAAGACACACAGTTATAATTTATCGTAAAATGTGCTGACTAGTGACTAGCTTCGTGAGGAAATTCTCAGAGTTGTAGTGAGAAGACGTGACCAATGGAGTACAACCCTGTCGAGTGTAGGGAGTAACTATCAAAGACAGATGGGTGAGGTCGTGCAAAATTTGTAGATTGATCAGAGTTAGACATTAACACCGTTGGACGCCTGCCCAGTGCTCCAGATGTTACGTGTTCGAATCCTGCAGGATGCAGGAGTCATGGTTGAGCGCTGCTGATGAGTCCCATACCAGGAAGAAACAGTCGTCCATTGCTTCCGAGTCTCTAACGGTAGTCATAATTTAATTTGGAATGGTTTTGATTATCCTGTTGTTGACATTTCGACTGAAATTTGACCAGTGTCTGTTGACTTATGGGCATCCTAGGTAGGTTACCTCGATATAGCCGTCATGACACGTTTCATCCTGTTTGGGTCTCGCCAGTTGAGTGCACCTACATCTCACTCCGGGACTCAAACCCCGTATATCCTGAAACAGCCGAGTAAGGAATGCTGTCATTAAGAAACGAGTAGTAGGTAGGGATGACTGATCAATAGATGAAGTGGTGAAACTTCATCAGTTGTTTATCCTACCTGAATTATTAAGTGTGATTGTATTTCAATTTTTTGACACGTTGTCAGTGTATTACTTAATAGACTAATAAAGGTCAGTCAGTTAGTCAATTACAACGAAGAACTTTGTACGTGTGTACATCAGTTCAGGTTGCCATACCACATTAGCGCAGATACGCAACTGTTAGTTCAAATCGAATAGTGGGAGCGATAGTTGAATTATTAGCAGTAATGAAGAAGATTTGGGTTCCAAGATATTATTCAAGAAGTATAATTCAGTGAAATAAATTTAGAAAGGAAGTGATAGAGATAATGAGGAATTCAGAAGATTAGAATTTGAGGGAATGCACCTCCGCCATTGCAAATGATTTTGAGTCATGTCATTCAAGGTCTCTAACCATCGGTGACTTTCGTCTCGCGAACCCCAACTAAGTGGTCTGCATCTACCAACATGACTCAGTCTACTTGTTAATGATTTCATGGATTTCTTCCATGTTTTGGTTTGGCCGCCCCTAGCTTTCTTCCAATTTACTCCTACACCACAAAACATCGCTTGTCAAAGCAGTCGGTGGTTAAGCGTCCGTACTGATGATGTGTAGTTCAATGCATTCACCCTTCAAGTTATGCTATTTGATTGTAACAAGGTTGGCTGTACTAATCCGGTTGTTGAAACTGAAGTAGGATACCGAAAACAAAAAACAAAATTCAAGAACATGCGCCTTGATAGTTGAAAGTTGAATGCTTCATCAATGAAAATTAAGTAACATAGTCATAGTGTGACATCCTACATTTCATTCAATTTGATGTTTATAATTTTTAAACAGTGAGGGAAAGAGGATTAAAAAAAACAGATTAGCTTTTGCATTACGGGGTTGTGAAGATTGTTAAGAGATACATTTTTGAAACCATCAATCGATCAATGTTAGACCACCATTAGAAGAAACCTGGAAGCACTGGATGGCCATCAAGTCCTAGCATGGGACTCATCAGTGGCAGTGCGCATCCACTCCGCAGGATTCGAACGCAGGAACTTAGGTATTGTGAGCGAACGCCTAACCTCTGGACCACTGAGCCGGTATTCAATGGTGTTAATGTCTAACTTCGATCAATTCATGGAGTTGCACAACTTCATACACAGTCTTCGGTAGTTACTGTCTACACTCGAACAGGTTGAACGTCACTGGTCACGACATCCTACTACAACTCGGAGAGAAGATTCCTCACGAAGCTAGTCACTAGCGAACACAGGTAATTTGCATTACGGGGTTGCAGGAGTCGTGGATGCGCACTGCCACTGATAAGTAGTCCCATACCAGAATGAAACGGCCGTCTAGTGCTTCCAGGTTTCTTCTAATGGTGGTCTAACATTGATCGATTCATAGTTTCAAAAATGTGTAAAAATTAGCTTTTACCTAATTTTTATATTATCGACAATTAATGCGGTGAAATCGGAAATACATACACACATAATATATATACACGTATATGATTGATTTATAGACTATTTCGATACACATTTAATTTATGAGGTTATTGTTTTTTTTTCAAAAAATTATTGAAAAAAAAGAGGAGAATTTGTTTATAATAACAAAAAAGCAACAACAACAACAACAACACTTTGTTTAAATTTAGAACTAAACAACGAAATAAAATTAAAAAGCAAGTTTAAACTGATAACAGTGAGGTTTTACAGTTAGTCAGTCGGTCAGTCAATCAGTCTACACATACAATTATCGATACATATTCAACTACCATGTACACCAATAAAAGGAAACCGATGATAATTGAATAATAAATAGTAGTAGAGGTAGTAGAAGTATGAACAGTAATCGGAAAGATTAAGGTTCGAAGATAATATTCAAGAAGTATAAGCCAGTGAAACAAATTTAAGAAGAGAAAGATAGAGGTGATGAGGAACTCAGAGGAATATGATATATATATATATATATATATATATATATATATATATATATATATCGTTGTTCAGTTTTGACATAATTTGGGTTAAGCAAATGTAGGATAGAGAGAAATAACAGGTGTTATTTAACCAAGGAGAATGAGTATTGTCTAAATGATGACAAATCTTAAAAATTGGATTTCAATTATGTTGAACATAAAGAATAGTGTCCATTGAATGTATATGGAAGGGGTCTCATGCTTGTTACACACACCACCTGGGGAGCATTGGCTACCGACCAGCATTCTTCAATACGTTATGTCCTGAGACTTGTTTGCTAGTTCTGTCCCATCGGTATTCATTCTTCTCACATGCGTCTGCAATACTCAGCCTAAGGTATACTTTGATCTTCTTCTTGTCCTTTGGCCTTGAGGATTCCATGTTACGGCTTGTCTTGTGATGCTACTGGAAACTCATCCGATAAGTAATTCGAGAATATGCTGTGTACACTTTGAGGGTTCCAAGTTAGGGCTCATCTTGGGTGCTTTCAACAATATGTGTCCTATCCACTTCCAGCGATTCTTTCATTGTCTGCTAGAATCTGGTTTGTTCTCTCCCACAGTAGGTTGTTGCTGATCATGTCTAGTTAACGGATCCGAAGTATATTGCGTAGACTATTGTTAATAATTACTTGAATCTTCTGGATGATGGCTTTTGTAGTACTCCAAGTTTCCGCCCTATACAGTAGGACTGTCTTGACGTTTGTATCGAAAAGTGTGACTTTGGTGTTGGTTGATAGTTGTTGTGAGTTCCAGATGTTGTTCAACTGTAGAAATGCAGTCCTTGATTTACCGATCCATGCTTTCACATTCGCATCAGATCCACCTTGATTGTCAATTATGCTGCCCAGATATGTAAAGGTGTTTACATCTTCTAAAGCTTTTCCATCAAGTTATATTTGGTTGGTGCATGTTGTGTTGTATCAGAGTGTTGTAAACGCGGCTACGTAAATCTTCAGTCCTAACGGCGTCCAATTCAAATATCACAAAACGACCCAAAGGCTTTCCCAAACCTCCTAGAAATCAGAACGTAACACCGAGGCAGGAAGATGTTTATTGGGTCGTAAACAGAAGAAGTAGGCAGGGGAAACGGAATTATTAAGTCTTCCAGATAGCGCATATTTATACACTAAGGTCGAATAAGAAAAAGAATCAACGTCTGTGACATTGACAATTTAGGACGACCAATAGAAAAGGACATTTGAATGACATTGACCGTCCAGATGACCAATAAGAGGTAACATTGAAGTGTTTGACCCTGACGGTAAGAACGATCATAATTTCGGCCAATAGAATTCGACCAATAGGATTGCACTTCTAAAAATAGTATTCTTAGGATATTTGGTGAATATCCTAACACAGAGAATCTTGCTTATTCTCTTGTGAGTGTTGAGACATACTGCTGTAGAACTTAGTTAAAACTTACATTTTGTTTTGGGATATTATTAAGCTGCTGTCTAAGTCATATTTTGATTTGGGGATCAGTGAATTGGAGAAGTATCCAAGAAATACTATGCAAAAGAAATAATTAGGTCGAATACACAGGACTTGATATCACCGGTTTCGGTAATTGCATAAATTGAAAACAGGTAGTCTGAAGCAATGAACAGGACACATTCTAACTATCAATGACTTAGTGAACTAACACCACATTTTGTATCGCCCCCTCTTAGATCTGTCCCAACCTACCCCGAAAGTAGCAAACATCACTCGTCGAGGCAGGCGCTAACTATTACATGTCTAAACCACCTGAGTCAATGAAGACTCTCTTCCTCGTCCAACAGTTTTCCATCTTTGTCTACTATCCTACATTTAAACCTGGAAATTCAACTAGGTTCTTTATTGTGACGTTAACAATATCTCTGTGTTAAGTCATTATCATAGTAAGCGATACCATTCTAACGAGATGATAATTAACGCATTATTGTGGAGTAAACTAATGAAGGCAGAGTTCATAAGTATTATGCAGTGGATACAGTAGAGTGACACCCTGAAGTTATGACCGCAGAGAGAATTGCCAGATACGGACGTATGGCGTGATCTAAGTGTTGTGAGGAACAGAAGACAGTCAGCAATGTGTTTGTTTCGCAAATAGATGCTTATTTGGCTAGTAGATTGTGCCTTCCTCACATAGTTTGTTTACCCAATCTGAGTCTCCATCTTTAGTCCTAGCAATTATCATCATAATTATTATTTATGATAGTAGTGTGATTCATATTACTGTTTAATAAACACGTGTCAATTCATATTTACACTTGAGACAAATAGTAAAACATTACTTGTTAAAACATTCATTCATAGTACATAGGCATGGCACTGAGAGTGACTGAGTAAGTTAAGTGAGTAGTACCATTCATTCTAAATCATGAACTAGTGATACGCACAAATTTATACTAAACAACCAACAACTGTGTAAAAACTGTACAACAACAACAACAAGATCAGTAGTCAAAAGTAACTGTGCACCACAGTATCATCATCAATCACGAACACAGGATAGACATGCACACACAGACACACAAACACAAAATAGACAAATAGACAGGCATCTATTTCGACTAGTGACAATTATAAGCTCTTTTTTCTTTATTTATCCAAAAACTAACCACCACCAATTATGAACAAAGGTATAAGATGAACAATACTCTCTCTCTCGATTGATTAATGATTAAAGCATAATCTTAACGATGATCATCAAACACTTCATCAATCAAATAATCCGTGTGTGAATCAACGAGCAGTAAGTAAGTAACATGACAGATTTGTACGCCAATATCAATTGTATTAGTATTACTTATATGCTTATATTGATCAGTAGTCAGTCACACAGTTTTATTTAGTATGGAACACAATGACACAAGCGCATGCACACACACATACACATACAAATATGATTAATGGGGATATGGAAGCGAATGGAGAGGGAAAATATTATTACTAATAATAATAACAATAATCATAATAATAATCAATAAAAAATGCAAAACACAAAAAAAGGAAGTCCTATATATATATATATAGAGAGAGAGAGAGAGAAGAGAAGGATGGGAATAAAACAGAGGAAATTAAATCTTGTGCAATGAAAAAGATGAATTTGTTGGTGTATTTATTCCTCTCTTTCTATCTCAATTGGAAAATTTCCATAAAGTTATTACAATGAATGCCAAACAAAAAACACTACATGCATAGATAGTCCATTAACATTGAGATCATTTGAACAAAATCATAGACTAGATAAAACTGATGAAGTTATGGAGATGAAATCCGTGACATTAACACCGTTGAATGCGCCGGCTCAGTAGTCTAGAGGTTAAGCGTTTGCGAACGAGACCTGCGAGCGAAGGTCATGGACGCGCACTACTGATGAGTCCCATAATAGGACGAAACGGCTGTCCAGTGCTTTCAAGTTTCTTATGGAGGTCGAACAATGATTGATGAGTGATTTTAACATAACACTTATGAATTTTGAAGTTGGATAGGGTCGTCTGTATGTGACACACTTCAAAATCTTTCACAATGACATAAGTTCATTTGTTTTTTACTTACTTACTTACTTAAGATGATTTCTAAATATATAAATTTGATGAAAATCTGGTGCAGATGTGAAAGTGTGGATAGGTAAAACATGGGCTGCATTTCTATAATCAAACACCATCTGGAACACGAAACAAATATCAAGCAACACCAAAGTCACACTTTTCCATACAAACGTCAAGACAGTTCTACTGTATGGGGCGGAAACTTGGAGAACCATCAAAGCCATTTTTCGGGAGATACAAGTGTTTATTAATAGTTTTCTACGCAAAACATTCCGGATCCATTGGTCGGACACTATCAGGAAGAACCTACTGTGGGAGAGTACAAATCAGATTTCAGCGGAGGAAGAAAACAAGAAGAAGCTCTGGAAGTGAACAGGACACACATCGCGGAAAGCTCCGAACTGTTTTACAAGACAAGCCATCATTTAGAATCCTCAAAGTCAAAGGAAAAGAGGAAGACCAGAGAACACATTACGCCGAGAAACGGAGACAGGTATGAGAAGAATGAATAGCGATTGGATGAAACTGGAAAAAGAAGGTTCAGGACAGAATAGGCTGGAGAATGCTGGTCAACAGCCTATGCTCCAATAGGGGTAACAGGCGTAAGTAAAATTTAAAAGAATGGAAAAAACGGGCGAATTCACTTACCTTCAGATGAATAAACAGTTGGATTACATGCATGAAAACGTCGTGAAAAATGTAACAATATACGTTCACGTTCTTGTGATTCACCAGTTAATGAAAAACTATTTAAAAATGATCTTAATGCAACATCTAAACGTTGATTGGTGAAATTAAAGAAACTAGCAAATTCTTCACCAACAAGTTGACTGAAATCATTTCTATAAATAAAAATGAAAAAAAATAAGGGAAACAAGAATGATCAGCTTGAAAGTTATAAAAAGAAATTCTACTTAAGTTTAAAAAGGTAGATTAGGCAGATGGTGTGCTTCCGGAGTTCACTTCGACTTTAAAATAATGATAACATTGTCCAGAAACACAACAGAAGCAACCGCCATGAGTAAACTGTGCCCAGCATTGGCCTGGTGGTTAATTACAATGTTCGACTCTTAGCCACTAAGTTCCAGGTCTGGATACTGCCTCAACTTGGAAAAATGGGTCGTATGGTTAGCCATCGAATTTAGAGTGTAGCTCAGAAAGTACAACACCTAGGGAAAATATGTTCATGTGGCAGATTCTAATCCTCTGAATTCCTCATCAGCATTATCATTCTCTTAATAAGTTTACTTTACCGGATTATACTTCTTGAATAATATCTTCAGATCTGTTATGTTCATCAATTGATACGCTTGAAACTAATACAAGTTCACCTTAGTCGGCAACGAGAGCGAGACAATGATCCAGTGACACGATAGGTTACTCTAATCCGTTGACCCGTCTAACTGAAGAAAGAAGTCTTGATGTGACATAGAAAGTTCATTCTACAAGCACCCAAGGAAATGAGGTCGATAAGCACACAAATCGAGTTTATCTATACATCATAGAAACGTCCTTGGGATAGCCACAAAAATAGCGTACTGAAATAACATATCAACCAATGACAGTCAAGGATTTTCCGGGTGGGAAATGTAATCTCAGTCGTGTCGGATATGAGGCAGTTGCCCACCGACGACAATAGATGACGGTCGTGCAATACTATGGATTGATTCAAGTTAGACAATACCACAGTTGCATGTTGGCACATGTTATTTAGTTCGTATACTATATCTAGTCAGTGTGAAAAGACAGTTCACTTTATCTATACATTTAAAAACAATAATCGGTACAAAGTGGCACCAAAAAATATATATATATGTCACACAAATCATTGAATTTATGTGTGGCATGGGATACTGAAGCAAATGGTGTTCTCACGCTATTTCGCCCCCAAGGATCCTTGATTTTAATTTCATTCGTCTTTTTCTTTAGAACCATATGTCCAGTACATTTGGTCTTCTACCATAAATGATACTACTTTCATTTCAAATTCTTTGTATCTCATTCTGATATTTCCTATTTTCACCGTGCTGCTATGAAATATGGCAACTTAGGTAGATGTAAAAATTTATGCCAAGGTATTAAATTATTTCAGAGTAATTCAATTTACTGAACACTAACTTTTGTTTTGATGTATTATAAAACTGTAGCTTATTATTGTAGTTAACATCATGGGCTAAGATTTTAGTCAAACAGCCATTGAAAACCACAGTGCAATGGAAAAAATGCAGTCTTCTGACTACTCTAAGCAACAATGCAAGCATGTTCGGGATGCGGTTCTCAACCTCGAAATGCAAAATTTCGCCATAGGATTGGGTTGCATCGGCACCTGAACTACTGATAGGGAGTGAAATAGTCGAGTATGTAGACCGCCTCACTTATCTCAGGAGTCTCATCAGTGCCGATGGCGTGGTGACTGACGAAATCTTAGCACGGATACAGAAGGCTCGATTGGCTTTTGCCAACCTGCGTCACTTATGGCGTAGGCGAGATATCCGTTTGCTGACTAAAGGACGAGTGTACTGTGCAGTGGTTCGCTCCGTCTTACTTTATGGCTGTGAAACATGGCCAGTGAGGGTAGAAGATATTCGTAGGTTATTGGTTTTCGATCATAGGTGTCTTCGAAGCATTGCTCGTATATCGTGGGACACCCGAGTGAGCAACGCTGTTATTAGGAATCGGGTGCTAGTTAATAATGGCAGATCAATAGATGAAGTAATGAAACTTCATCAGTTGAGGTGGTTGGGACATGTGTTATGAATGCCTAACCACCGACTGCCTCGACGAGCTATGTTTTGTGGTGTAGGAGTAGGTTGGGAGAAAGCTAGGGGCGGTCAAACCAAAACATGACACAAATCCATGTGGTCACTGACAACTGGACAGAGTCATGTCGGAAGGTGTCGACTACCTGGTTGGAGCCCGCGAGACGATAGTCACCGATGGTTAGAGACCCTGAATGACATATGTCTCAAAACCGTTTGCAATGGCGTAGGTGCATTCACTCTTTGTGTTCCCTCAAATTCTAATCTTCAGAATTTCTCATCATCTCGATCTTTCGCTTTCTAAAGTTATGTCATTGAACTAAACTTCTTGAATAATATCTTCGATCCCTAATATTCTGCTTTACCGCTTATTCATCTACTATTTCCACCACTCTTGGATTTGAACTGACAGTTGCGTCCCTGTGCTAATGTGGTATGGCAACCTGAACTTATGTACTTACGTAAGAGGTTCTACGTTGTGACTGACAACATACATGCGCCCACACACACACATATGATCTCAGAAACACTTGTAAGCACGCTGAATGACAAGAATGGAGAGAAGACAATGAAAAGAAAATGTGGCAGTGCTTTTTTATCGATCTTTCTTTTCATTCTTATTTCCGCGTCTTTCAAAGCAAATCATAGGATAAAACATGTTGATTAACATCAATCCTAGCAGTAGTAGTACAAGTGGTACAAGTCAGTCAATCAAAAATCAGTTGACTGACAGTAGTTATTAGTTCATTTATTACTTGAAAGTACTACTAACAACAAACGTGTTTATTATTTATTATTCATAACAATGCAATCAATGGAAAAAATACATGAAAAAAAGGATAAGAACAGAAAGATAGATAGATGGATGGATGGATGGATTTTGTTTTAGACAAGAAAACGGCAAACAGAACTATATTATAACATTGCATTGAATATATTTAAAACACGGAAAAAAAATCAATAAGGCGAAAACTGTAAACACACTAATGCAAAATGTTTGTTTTATTACTTGTAAATGGTTAGTTCTCTCTTTTGATGTTTTTTTTCAGAAAATGAAAAAAAAACTACTGGTAAAGAAAATTAATTCAAAGAATGGAATTAGTGTACAATTTAAACGTTACAGAGTTTTCAATACAATCTATCATTTTGTTCAGAACTAAGTACTAAGGTTGTAACCAGCGGAATCCAACGATATCACGGATGAGACAGCAGCCATTGATGGTTGATACGATTGTCGAGAATATAAAATACTGGATTCTAACAGAGACAGACATATAGACAGATACAACGCAGAACTTCGTACGTAAGTACATCAGTTCAGGTTGACATGCCCCATCAGCACAGAGACGTAACTGTCAGTTCAAATCCAAGAGTGAAAGCGATAGTACAAGTATTAGTAGTAATGGAGAGGATTAATTTAGAAGGAGAAAGATAGACGTGATGAGGAATTTCAGAGAACACAAAGAGTGGATGCACCGGCGCCATTGCAAACGATTCTGAGCCATGTCATTCAAGGTCTCAAACCATCGATTATTGTCATCTCGCGGACCCCAACCACCTAGTCGACAACTACCAACATGACTCAGTTCAGTTGTCAGTGACTACATGGATTTCTGCTATGTTTTGGTTTGGTCGCCCCTAGCTTTCTTCCAATCTACTCCTACACTGCAAAACATAGCTCGTCACGGCAGTCGTTGCTTAGCCATACGTAACACATGTTCCAACCACCTCAACTGATGAAGTTTCAATACTTCATCAATTATTGATCTGCCATCCCTACACCTAGTACTCGTTTCCTAACGACAGCATTGCTTATACGGTTGTCCCATGATACACGAGCAATGTTTCGGAGACATCGATGATGGAAGACTAGTAACCTACGGAAGTCCTCTACTCTGAACGGCCAAGTTTCGCATCCGTACAGTAGGACGGAGCGAACTGCTGCACAGTACACTCGTCCTTTAGTCAGCAAACGGATATCTCGCCTGCGCCATAAGTGACGCAGGTTGGCAAAAGCCAAACTGTATTCTAACACTATAATTCTATTATACTGGCTGAGACTACGACTTGCTAACGAAAAATTAGGAATCGATTAAGTGATGTCAAGGTCATGGCGGTCATTTCAGTACCCGGCCCACACGTACAACAGACTTACAAGGAAGATATTATAGTTCAGCAGCTACAATAGATAGGATTATTGAGAAACTTCATTCTTTATGATTGTGGGGCTCAAATAACTACTGGACAGTGTACGGACTAACGCGACGGTGTTGCATTTAAATGTAAAACATGTTGGAGCAAGAAATCTGAAAGAAAGGAGATGTTTTTTGTTCGATTTTTTGAATAACATTACGACATGTTATGCTTATTGTAGCTATCTGGATAGTAAGAGCATGGCTGCAACCTTTGTAGATGTTGCTGAAGCTATGATAGTTCAGTGGTATGAGTACTGCAGAGAAATTTTGGAGACCCTACAGCAAAGTACACACTGACACTATAAAAGCCATAAGGTCCGTACAGAAAAGTTTTTCAGACCTTATCACGGTCGCAAAGGTCAACTGCCATTGATTCGTGTGAATGCATTACGATTTTAGAACCACAGAGACTTTTTCTAACTTGAACAAGCTTTTAGGCCATACTGAAGCGTATACACTTTAATTTTCTGGTTCTACATAAATTATTACTCAAGATCAACTGTTTCCTGACTGGCCGAAAATTTCCAAGGTCAGTTGAGATTCGATCAAGAATTGTCCATAAATTATGGTCTCACCCTGAAAACTTTTCAAACTTCCTAGCCTAGTTTGTAACTATATTAACCTGATCTGAGATTTGAACTTGCGACTTACTTACTGGAATATCGAATACTTTAACCACTAAGTTACTACTACTGTAGTGAATGAGAACACAGGTGGGGCAACCGAATTGTATTTAACGAAATTACAGAGTTATTCAGTAAAATCGGAAAACCATATCGTAAATCGTTAATTTGCAAAATATCAGTTCATCATATCGAACTGGACTGTTCCTGTTGCAAAACATCAATCCAATGTCACTATTCATGCATTTCATACAAATCCCATTGTATTCTTCTAACTCTTCCTTTCTTGATCTTCCCCCATCTTCTGCTGCCAGACATTACGTTTACACTCACGTCATATACTACTTATAAGTAGCTCGCACCACACTACTACTACTACTACTCATTAAGAACAAACATAAGCTAATATTTCACTTAACAAGTTGACCAAAAAATAACGTTTGGAAAAAGAAAGTAAATTCAACTTACCGTTTACTCAAGTGTTTAGCAACATCAGTTATACGAAAACCATCTAAGTGGAACAGTCTTTTTGCTAGTCGAAAAGCTGCACTACGATCTGCCGCTTTTGGTGGTTGATGATAAATTGACTCGGTGGTTGATTCACTATCCGATTCTGATGAGTCTGAAGAAACAGGCAGTAAGAGATCTTTTAAATTATTCTCTGTATTATTACCACTACTACCACCACAACTACCATTGACATCTTGTGTGATTTCATTCAAATGTGAATGTATTGGACGAGATGAGATAGTATCGTTGACACCATTCATGAAATGTGTTGTTGTTGTTGTAGGTGGTGGTGGTACGGTCGTCGTCATTGTCACCGTTGTTGTCGTCACGGATGTTAACGATGACGATGATGAAGGGATCTGTGATGGTGTTGCAGACATAACAAGATTAGTTGATTTCGGCACGACGGTTGTGTGTTTATGTGAATCAATACGATTTGATGAAAGAGGAGGTAGAGGAAGATATGTTGACGTAGTTTTACATTTTGTTTTAATAGATAAATTATTATTCAATGAATAGTTTGAATGATTTGAATTATAATCATCATTATTATTATTATTGTTATTAATATGATTAATGTCAGTTGATTTGACAGGTGAAGATAATGAATTATGCAGCTTTAAGAGGAAAATAGTTGAATAAAACAAAAAATAAAATATCAATGTTGGGTTGAGTAAAATTTATCCATATAATAAATATAACATTGTATATATTAAGATACTAAGCCATAACTACTAACTCTGCCTGGAACCCTTCTGCGGTGACTTTCGGTCCTAAGTTAGGATAAAAGAGGGTCAGTCAGTCAGTTACAACGTAGAACTTCGTAGGTAAGTACATCAGTTTATGTAGC
>OX103976.1:17882800-17907001 GCA_944470395.2 Schistosoma turkestanicum | reverse complement strand
CAGAGAATCTTGCTTATTCTCTTGTGTAAATTGAGACATACTGCTGTAGAACTTAGTTAAAACTTACATTTTGTTTTGGGATATTACTAAGCTGCTGTCTAAGTCATATTTTGATTTGGGGATCAGTGAATTGGAGAAGTATCCAAGAAATACTATGCAAAAGAAATAACTAACTAGGTCGAACACACACAGGACTTGATATCACCGGTTTCGGTAATTGCATAAATTGAAAACAGGTAGTCTGAAGCAACGAACAGGACACATTGTAACTATCAATGACTTAGTGAACTAACACCACATTTTGTATCGCCCTCTATTGGATCTGTTCCAACCTACCCCGAAAGTAGCAAACATCACTCGTCGAGGCAGGCGCTAACTATTACATGTCCAAACCTCCTTAGTCAATGAAAACTCTTCTCGTCATCAAACAGTTTTCCATCTTTGTCTACTATCCTATATTTAAACCTGGCAATTCAACTAGGTTCTTTATTGTGACGTTAACAATATCTCTGTGTTGAGTCATTATCATAGTAAGTGATACCATTCTAACGAGATGATAATTAACGCATTATTGTGGAGTAAACTAATGAAGGCAGAGCTCATAAGTAGTATGCAGTGGATACAGTAGGGTGACGATGCCCTGAAGTTATAACTGCAGAGAGAAGTGCCAGATACGGACGTATGGCGTGATCTAAGTGTTGTAAGGAACAGAAGACAGTCAGCAATGTGTTTGTTTCGCAAATACATGCTTATTTGGCTAGTAGATTGTGCCTTCCTCACATAGTTTGTTTACCCAATCTGAGCCTCCATCTTCAGTCCTAGCAATTATCATCAAAATTATTATTTATGATAGTAGTGTGATTCATATTACTGTTAAATAAACACGTGTCAATTCATATTTAGACTTGAGACAAATAATAAAACATTACTTGTTAAAACATTCATTCATAGTACATAGGCATGGCACTGAGAGTGACTGAGTAAGTTAAGTGAGTAGTACCATTCATTCTGAATCATGAACTAGTGATACACACAAATTTATACTAAACAACTAAAAACTGTGTAAAAACTGTACAACAATAACAACAGCATCAGTAGTCAAAAGTAACTGTGCACCACAGTATCACCATCAATCATGAACACCGGATAGACATGCACACACAGACACACAAAATAGACAAATAGACAGGCATCTATTTCAACTAGTGACAATTATAAGCTCTTTTTTCTTTATTTATCCAAAAACTAACCACCACCAATTATGAACAAAGGTATAAGATGAACAATACTCTCTCTCTGTCTCTCGATTGATTAATGATTAAAGCATAATCTTAACGATTATCATCAAACACTTCATCAATCAAATAATCCGTGTGTGAATCAACGAGCAGTAAGTAAGTAAGTAAGTAAGTAACATGACAGATTTGTACGCCAATATCAATTGTATTAGTATTGCTTATATGCTTATATTGATCCGTAGTCAGTCACACAGTTTTATTTAGTATGGAACACAATGACACAAGCGCATGCACACACACATACACATACAAATATGATTAATGGGGATATGGAAGCGAATGGAGAGGGAAAATATTAATAATAATAATAACAATAATCATAATAATAATCAATAAAAAATGCAAAACACAAAAAAGGAAGTCCTATATATATATATAGAGAGAGAGAGAAGAGAAGGATGGGAATAAAACAGAGGAAATTAAATCTTGTGCAATGAAAAAGATGAATTTGTTGGTGTATTTATTCCTCTCTTTCTATGTCAATTGGAAAATTTCCATAAAGTTATTACAATGAATGCCAAACAAAAAACACCATATTCATAGATAGATCATTTGAGCAAGATCATAGACTAGATAAAACTGATGAATTTCTCACTATAGAGAGTTATGGAGATGAAATCCGTGACATTAACACCGTTGAATGTCCAGGGCTCAGTAGTCTAGAGGTTAAGCATTTGAGCACGAGACCGATGGTGATAGGTTCAATTCCCGCGAGCAAAGGTCATGGAAGCGCACTGTTGATGAGTCTCATAATAGGACGAAACGGCTGTCCAGTGCTTTGAAGTTTCTAATGGTGGTCTAACAATGATTGATTCGTGATTTTAACATAACACAGATGAATTTTGAAGTTGGATAGAGTCGTCTGTATGTGACACACTTCAAAATCTTTCACAATGACATAAGTTCATTTGTTTTTTACCTACTTACTTAAGATGATTTCTAAGTTTATAAATTTGATGAAAATCTGGTGCGGATAGGTAAAACATGGGCTACATTTCTACAATCAAACACCATCTGGAACACGAAACAAATATCAAGCAACATCAAAGTCACACTTTTCCATACAAACGTCAAGACAGTTCTACTGTATGGGGCGGAAACTTGGAGAACCATCAAAGCCATTTTTCGGGAGATACAAGTGTTTATTAATAGTTGTCTACGCAAAACATTCCGGATCCATTGGTCAGACACTATCAGGAAGAACCTACTGTGGGAGAGTACAAATCAGATTTCAGCGGAGGAAGAAAACAAGAAGAAGCTCTGGAAGTGAACAGGACACACATCGCGGAAAGCTCCGAACTGTTTTACAAGACAAGCCATCATTTAGAATCCTCAAAGTCAAAGGAAAAGAGGAAGACCAGAGAACACATTACGCCGAGAAACGGAGACAGGCATGAGAAGAATGAACAGCGATTGGATGAAACTGGAAAAAGAAGGTTCAGGACAGAATAGGCTGGAGAATGCTGGTCAACAGCCTATACTCCATTAGGGGTAACAGGCGTAAGTTAAATTTAAAAGAATGAAAAAGAAAGGGCAATTTAACTTACCTTCAGATGAATAAACAGTTGGATTACATGCATGAAAACGTCGTGAAAAATGTAATAATATACGTTCACGTTCTTGTGATTCACCAGTTAATGAAAAACTATTTAAAAATGATCTTAACGCAACATCTAAACGTTGATTGGTGAAATTAAAGAAACTAGCAAATTCTTCACCAACAAGTTGACTAAAATCATTTCTATAAATTAAAATGAAAAAAAATAAGGGAAACAAGAATGATCAACTTGAAAGTTATAAAAAGAAATTCTACTTAAGTTTAAAAAGGTAGATTAGGCAGATGGTGTGCTTCCGGAGTTCACTTCGATTTTAAAACAACGATAACATTGTTCAGAAACGCAACAGAAAAAACCGCCATGAGTAAACTGTACCCAACATTGACCTGGTGGTTGATTACGACTCATAGCCACTAAGTTCCAGGTCTGGATACTGCTTCAACTTGGAAAACTGGGTCGTATGGTTAGGCCTCGAATTTAGAGTGTAGCTCAGAAAGTACAACACCAAGGGAAAATATGTTCATGTGGCAGATTCTAATATTCTGAATTCCTCATCAGGTTTATCATTCTCTTAATAAGTTTATTTCACCGGATTAAACTTCTTGAATAATATATTCAAACCAGTTATGCTTGTCAATCGATACGCTTGAAACTATTACAAGTTCACCTTAGTCGGCAACGAGAGCGAGACAATAATCCAGTGACACGATATGTTACTCTAATCCGTTGACCCGTCTAACTGAAGAAAGAAGTCTTGATATGGTGTAGAAAGTTCATTTTACAAGCACCCAGGAAAAAGAGGTCGACAAGCACACAAATCGAGTTTATTTATACATCATAGAAACATCCTTGGGATAGCCACAAAAATAGCGTACTGAAATAACAAATCAACCAATGACAGTCAAGGATTTTCCGGGTGGGAAATATAATCTCAGTCGTGTCGGATATGAGGCAGTCGCCCACCGACGACAATAGATGACGGTCGTGCAATACTATGGATTGGTTCAAGTTAGACAATACCACAGTTGCATGTTGGCACATGTTATTTAGTTCGTATACTATATCTAGTCAGTGTGAAAAGACAGTTCACTTTATCTATACATTTAAAAACAATAATCGGTACAAAGTGGCACCAAAATCTATATATACATGTCACACAAATCATTGAATTTATGTGTGGCATGGGATACTGAAGCAAATGGTGTTCTCATGCTATTTCGCCCCCAAGGATCCTTGATTTTAATTTCATTCGTCTTTTTCTTTAGAACCATATGTCCAGTACATTTGGTCTTCTACCATAAATGATACTACTTTCATTTCAAATTCTTTGTATCTCATTCTGATATTTCCTATTTTCACCGTGCTACTATGAAATATGGCAACTTAGGTAGATGTAAAAATTTATGCCAAGGTATTAAATTATTTCAGAGTAATTCAATTTACTGAACACTAACTTTTGTTTTGATGTATTATAAAACTCTAGCTTATTATTATAGTTAACATCATGGGCTAATATCTTAGTCAATCAGCCGTTGAAAACCACAGTGCAATGGACAAAATGCAGAGTCTTCCGACTACTCTAAGCAACAATGCAAGCATGTTCGGGATGCGGTTCTCACCCTCGAAATGCAAAATGTTGCTTCAAGATTGGGTTACACTGGCACCTGAACTAGTGATAGGGAGTGAAGTAGTCAAATGTGTAAACCGCTTCACTTATCCCGGCAGTCTCGTCAGTGCTGATGGCCTGGTGACTGACGAAATCTCAGCATGGATACAGAAAACTCGATTTGCTTTTGCCAACTTACGCCGTTTATGGCGTAGGCGAGATATCCGTTCACTAACCAAAGGACGAGTGTACTGCGCAGCAGTTCGCTCCGTTCTCCTATATGGATGCGAAACATGGCCGTTAAGAGTAGAAGATATTCGTAGGTTACTGGTTTTCGATCATAGGTGTCTTCGAAGCATTGCTCGTATATCGTGGGACACCCGAGTGAGCAACGCTGTTATTAGGAATCGGGTGCTAGGTAATAATGGCAGATCAGTAGATGAACTAATGAAACTTCATCAGTTGAGGTGGTTGGGACATGTGTTACGTATGCCTAACCACCGACTGCCTCGACGAGCTATGTTTTGTGGTGTAGGAGTAGGTTGGGAGATAGCTAGGGGCGGTCAAACCAAAACATGGCACAAATCCATGTGGTCACTGACAACTGGACAGAGTCATGTCGGAAGGTGTCGACTACATGGTTGGAGCCCGCGAGATGAAAGTAATCGATGGTTAGAGACTATGAATGACACGTCTCAAAACCATTTGCAATAGTGTAGGTGCATCCACTCTTTGTGTTCCCTCAAATTCTAATCTTCAGAATTTCTCATCATCTCGATCTTTCGCTTTCTAAAGTTATGTCATTGAACTAAACTACTTGAATAATATCTTAGATCCCTAATATTCTTCATTACCGCTTATTCTTCTACTATTTCCACCACTCTTGGATTTTAACTGACAGTTGCGTCTCTGTGCTAATGTGGTATGGCAACCTGAACTTATGTACTTACGTAAGAAGTTCTAGGTTGTGACTGACAACATACATGCGCGCGCACACACACACACAAATGATCTCAGAAACACCTATAAGCACGCTGAATGATAAGAAAGCAGAGAAGACAATGAAAAGAAAATGTGGCAGTGCTTTTTTATCGATCTTTCTTTCCATTCTTATTTCCACGTCTTTCAAAGCAAATCTTAAGATAAAACATGTTGATTAACATCAATCCTAGCAGTAGTAGTACAAGTCAGTCAATCAAAAATCAGTTGACTGACAGTAGTTATTAGTTCATTTATTACTTGAAAGTACTACTAACAACAAACGTGTTTATTATTTATTATTCATAACAATGCAATCAATGGAAAAAATACATGAAAAAGAAAAATATGAACAGAAAGATAGATAGATGGATGGATTTCGTTTTAGACAAGAAAACGGCAAACAGAACTATGTTACAACATTGCAGTGAATATATTTAAAACAGGGAAAAAAAAATCAATAAGGCGAAAACTGTAAACACACTAATGCAAAATGTTTGTTTTATTACTTGTAAATGGTTAGTTCTCTCTTTTGATGTTTTTTTTCAGAAAATGAAAAAAAAACTACTGGTAAAGAAAATTAATTCAAAGAATGGAATTAGTGTACAATTTAAACGTTACAGAGTTTTCAATACAATCTATCATTTTGTTCAGAACTAAGTACTAAGGTTGTAACCAGCGGAATCCAACGATATCAGGGATGAGACAGCAGCCATTGATGGTTGATACGATTGTCGAGAATATAAAATACTGGATTCTAACAGAGACAGACAGATACAACGCAGAACTTCGTACGTAAGTACATCAGTTCAGGTTGTCATACGACATTAGCACAGAGATGCAACTGTCAGTTCAAATCCAACAGTGGTAGCAATAATAGAAGTATTAGCAGTAATGGAGAGGATTAGGGAGCGAAGATATGATATCATTCGAGAAGTATAATTCAGTAAGATAAATTTAGAAGGAAAAAGGTAGAGATTATGAGGAATGCAGAACGTTAGATTTAGAGAGAACACAATGAATGGATGCACCTGCGTCATTGCAAACGATTTTGAGCCATGTCGGTCAAGGTCTCTAACCACCGATTATTATCATCTCGCTGACCCGAACCAGGTAGCCTGCATCTACCAACATGACTCAGTCCACTTGTCAGTGACTTCATGGATTTGTGCAACGTTTTAGTTTGGTCGCTCCTAGCTTTTATCCAGTCTACTCCTACACTGCAAAACATAGCTCGTCGAGGCAGTCGGTGGTTGGGCATACGTAACACATGTCCCAACCACCTCAACTGATGAAGTTTCACCACTTCATCTATTGATCTGTCATCGTTACCCAGTACTCGTTTCCTAACGACAGCATTGCTTATACGGTTGTCCCATGATACACGAGCAATGCTTCGGATACACTGATGATCAAAGTGTAGTAACCTAGGGAAGTCCTCTACTCTTAACGGCCATGTTTCGCATTCGTACAGTTGGACGGAGCGAACTGCTGTACAGTACACTCGTCCTTTAGTCAGCAAACGGATATCTCGCCTGCGCCATAAGTGACACAGGTTGGCAAAAGCCAAACTGTATCATACCATAATTATTCAATTATACTGCCTGAGATTACGATTTGTTAACGAAAAAACAGGAATCGCTTAAGTAATCTCAAGGTCATGGCGGTCATTTCAGTACCCGATCCACACATACAACGGATTTCCAAGGAGGACATTATAGTTGAGCAGTTACAATAGATAGGATTATTGAGAACCTCCATTCCTTATGATTGTGGGGCCCAAACAACTGCTGGATAGTATACGGACTAACGCGACAGTGTTGTATTTAAATGTAAAACATGTTGGAGCAAGAAATCTGAAAGAAAGGAGATGTTTTTTGATCGATTTTTTGAATAACACAACGACATGTTATGCTTATTGTAGCTATCTAGATAGTAAGAGCATGGCTGCAACTTTTTTAGATGTTGCTGAAGCTTCGATAGTTCAATGGTATGAGTACTGTAGAGAAATTTTGGAAACCCTACACAAAAGTACACACTGGCACTATAAAAGCCATGTGGTTGTGTAGAAAGTTTTTTCAGACCTTATCACCGTCGCAAAGGTCAACTGCCATTGATTCGTGTGAATGCATTACGATTTTAGAACCAAAGAGACTTTTTCTAACTTGAACAAGCTTTTAGGCCATACTGAAGCGTATACACTTTAATTTTCTGATTCTACATAAATTATTACTCAAGATCAACTGTTTCTTGATTGGCCGAAAATTTTCAAGGTCAGTTGAGATTCGTTCAAGAATTGTCCATAAATTATGATCTCATCCTGAAAACTTTTCAAACTTCCTAGCCTAGTTTGTAACTATATGAACCTAATCTGAGATTTGAACTTGCGACTTACTTACTGGAATATCGAATACTTGAACCACTAAGCTACTACTACTGTAGTGAATGAGAACACAGGTGGGGCAACCGAATTGTATTTAACGAAATTACAGAGTTACTCAGTAAAATCGGAAAACCATATCGTAAATTGTTAATTTGCAAAATATCAGTTCATCATATCGAACTGGACTGATCCTGTTGCAAAACATCAATCCATTGTTACTATTCATGCGTTTCATACAAATTCCATTGTGTTCTTCTAACTCTTCCTTTCTTGATCTTCCCCCATCTTCTGCTGCCAGACATTACGTTTACACTGACGTCATATACTACTTGTAAGCAGCTCGCACCACACTACTACTACTACTACTCATTAAGAACAAACATAAGCTAATATTTCACTTAACAAGTTGACCAAAAAATAACGTTTGGAAAAAGGAAGTAAATTCAACTTACCGTTTACTCAAGTGTTTAGCAACATCAGTTATACGAAAACCATCTAAATGAAAAAGTCTTTTTGCTAGTCGAAAAGCTGCACTACGATCTGCTGCTTTTGGTGGTTGATGATAAATTGACTCTGTGGTTGATTCACTATCCGATTCTGATGAGTCTGAAGAAACAGGCAGTAAGAGATCTTTTAAATTATTCTCTGTATTATTACCACTACTACCACCACAACTACCATTGACATCTTGTGTGATTTCATTTAAATGTGAATGTATTGGACGAGATGAGATAGTATCGTTGACACCATTCATGAAATGTGTTGTTGTTGTTGTAGGTGGTGGTGGTACGGTCGTCGTCATTGTCACCGTTGTTGTCGTCACGGATGTTAACGATGACGATGATGAAGGGATCTGTGATGGTGTTGCAGACATAACAAGATTAGTTGATTTCGGCACGACGGTTGTGTGTTTATGTGAATCAATACGATTTGATGAAAGAGGAGGTAGAGGAAGATATGTTGACGTAGTTTTACATTTTGTTTTAATAGATAAATTATTATTCAATGAATAGTTTGAATGATTTGAATTATAATCATCATTATTATTATTATTGTTATTAATATGATTAATGTCAGTTGATTTGACAGGTGAAGATAATGAATTATGCAGCTTTAAGAGGAAAATAGTTGAATAAAACAAAAAATAAAATATCAATGTTGGGTTGAGTAAAATTTATCCATATAATAAATATAACATTGTATATATTAAGATACTAAGCCATAACTACTAACTCTGCCTGGAACCCTTCTGCGGTGACTTTCGGTCCTAAGTTAGGATAAAAGAGGGTCAGTCAGTCAGTTACAACGTAGAACTTCGTAGGTAAGTACATCAGTTTATGTAGCCATACCACATTAGCACAGAGAAGTGATTGTCAATTCAAATCCCATAGTGGTTTAGATAGTAGAAGTATTACTGATAATGGTTGCGTATGCCCAACCACCGGCTGCCTCGTCGAGCCTTGTTTTGTAGTGTGGGAATAGGTTGGAAGAAAGCTAGGGGCGGCCAGACCAAAACATGGCAGAAATCCATGAAGTCATTGACTAGTGGACTGAGCCATGTCGGTAATTGTCGACTACCTGGTTGGGGTCCGCGAGATGATAATAATCGATGGTTAGAGACCTTGAATGACATGGCTCAGAATCGTTCGCAATGGCGCCGGTGCATTTATTCTCTATGTTCTCTCAAATGCTAATCTTCTGGATTCTTCAACCCCTCTGGTTTCGACTCTCTAAACGTTTCTCACTGAATCATACTTCTTGAATAGTATCTTCTAATCCTAACCTCTCCGATTATTTCTAATTCCCTTACTACCTCTTCTACTATTGGATTTGAATTGACGATTACTTCTCTGTGCTGATGTGGTATGGCAACATGAACTGATGTACTTATGTACAAAGTTCTACGTTGCATCTGACTGACTGACTGATAATGGAGAAGACTAGGGTTCCAAGATATTATTCAAAAAGTATAATTCAGTGAGATAACTTTAGAAAGACAAAGGTAGAGGTGATGACGAATTCAGAAGATTAGAATTTGAGAGAAGACAAAGAGTGGATGCACCTGCGTCATTGCAAACGATTTTGAGCCATCTCGTTCAAGGTCTCTAACCTTCGGTTACTATCGTCTCGAGGACCCCAACCAGTTAGCCTACATCTACCAACATGACTCAGTCCACTTGTCAGTGACTTCATGGATTTCTGCTATGATTTGGTCTGGCCGCCCCTAGCTTTATCCAACCTTCTTCAACACCACAAAATATAGCCCGTCGAGGCAGTTGGTGGTTGGGCATACGTGCTAGTGGGACATAGACTGGATTAAAGTATGATCGGCTCTTTCGTATCCAATCAGCGCTAGCCAATACTGAGGAAACATTATGTAAGAAAACTATAAATATACTACCTTCTTCTTCCTTTGTACCTTCTGATTTCCATCTAACCTTGTTACTGGAATATAATCTCTTTCGTGTTCAACTATGTTCTGATTTGGGAGAACGTTTCGAGTGAATTGGTGTCCGAGAATACTAAGCATTAGGAATAGCTGGGTTGTAATAAAGAGAGAATTATAACAATTTGTAACACATGACCCAACCCCCTCAAATGATGAAGTTTCACTACTTCATCAACTGATCTGCTATCCCTACCTAGTACTCGTTTCATAACATGTGGTTAGCAACCCTTCATTAACGTATACAATAGCACAAATGTGTATTAGCCTGAATGATCGTAGCACATCAGTATGGCGAAATGAAATTATAGGAGTAATAATGACTATGAGAATGTGCTAAGTAGTCAGACAGTCAAATACAACGTAGAACGTCGTGCTTACGTACATCACTTTAAGTCGCTACACCACATTAGCACACAGAGATCGAATTATCAATGGAAATCCTATAGCAGCCTCAGCGGTAGTACAAGTATTAGCGGTATTCAAAAAAGATTAGAGTCCGAAGATATATTCAAGAAGTATAATCCAGTGAAATAATTTTAAAAAGAGAAAGATAAAAATGATGAGGAATTTAGAAAAGATTAAAATTTGTAAGAAAACAAAAAAAATGGATGCACCTGCGCCATTGCAAACGATTTTCAGTCATGTCATTTAAAGTGTCTAACTATCGGTTACTATCATCTCGCGGACCCCAACCAGGTAGTCTACATCCACAAAACATGCCTCAGTTTAGTTGTCAGTGACTTCATAATAAAGTTTCGAACATGTTAAGTAATGAGAATATGATGTCAGATGACAAACAAGTTATCAAACAAACAGGATAAAATGAATTGTTCAGAAAACAAGACAAGGAAATTTGGAAAAAAGTGATTCCAGTTTACGCATTATATACATGATTAATTTGAGTCCAATTAAATTAACACACCAACAGAAATCTCGTTAAATACAAACGGAATGGTGGCCTAGTAGTTTATAATTTCAATTCTCAACAATCAAATCCTTTAGTTTAGATGCTGTTCCATATACTTTGGTTTGAACAGCACTAGTAATCGTCATAATTAGACTATAGCTTACACTCAAGTACTAGTTAGTATCTGGTGAATAGAATTCAGTCAATTCAATGTTTAATTTAATAAATTTTGTTACATACACGCACGTACATACACACACACACACAAATGATCAATCGGTCAATGTTGTTGATGCAAACTTTGATAGAAGCTGCTGCAATTTCATTTAACTAGTACTATTTACACATACACACACACACACACGAACACAAGCACAAATATTGTGCATGATAGTCACTTATTATTGATTGTCCAATAAATCGTTATTTGTCTGATAGTGTGAAATTTTCCACTCGATTTTAGATTTGCATGGTTAAAATGTAACTTGGGATGAAAACACGTTCAATTTTTCTAGTTATTTTGTTCTTATGTAATCGGAAAAAAAATTGTATGGAGTAAAATTAGTTTTATGAACATACGCATAGATAGACACACACAGTGTAGTACTACCGACAATTTCTTGTAATGATGAGGTGAAAAGCACAAGCGGGAGTTGAGATAGTAAGTACCCATACAACACACTTCTATATTACTGTTCCAATGGGAAATAAATAATGGTAGATGAGCATAAGTGAGTCATAATATTTGAAAATACAATTAACAGTTCGCAGTTGCAATTCTACAATACATGGGGATTAATGGAAATGTAAATTGTTCATTGAGAGGTACACTATTGTGTAGATTCTCCATGATTCACAGATACTTAATGTGTAGTAATATCGATGCGATGCCTAAGAATTAGGTTCAATACATTAGATCTTGATGGACTGGAGAGTGAATGACTAACAAACTGATGTCCTATAACCACATGGACCCTGTAGTATGCTTATGACTTAACTATATACGAAAAACTTATTCTTTCAGACAATCGTCTTGTCCTTGATTTTAAATCATTCAAGAGCTTAAGTCAGTAATTCAGTCTGTTTATCATTCGGTTACTCTTCATATCAATGCATCACATGCCGACTCAGTGGTCAAGACGTTATGCGTTCGCAGGCTAGGTCAGAGGTCCTAGGTTCGATTCCCGCTTACGGAGCCGTGAATGCTCAATCCTGATGAGTTACCTACCAGGACAAAACGGCTACCCAGTGCTTCTAGGTTTTTAATGGTGGTTTAACATTGATTGATTTATAATTTCAATGAAATATATGCACTATTTTTCAAAATTTTATTCATTCAATTACCAAGAACCTACTTCATAAAAAGCATATGGATAAGAAAAGACAAAGGTTGAATGCATCCAGGTCATTGTAAGCTATTCTGATCCCAATCACTCAGTATTTCCAGAGATAAGCTACGATAGTCCAGCGGTGCCTAATTAGGTGGTTTGCTATACCAGTATGTCAAGGACAACACAATGGTTAGAACAGTACTGTGATCTTACAGAATCTGAAAATAGTTGATTCTGAATGGTTAGTTTTTTTCCATGCAAGTTAATTGGCTTTCGTTATCGTTGTTGTTTGAGTGAGCATTAATGGAGTAAGTAATCTATTCAATGGCCGAGTTAGTTTCATGAAATTCTAGAATATCGGACTGTCATATATATATTTCTATGGTTTATCAATCGAATCCGTGATTTTTTTGTTTGAATACTATGGTATCACACTTTATATGTTATAGAAATAATACTTTTTAAAGATATTAGCTATAGTAGTAATCGGTTATATTAGTAAATATGGGCTGAGCTAATCTATCAGGTACAGATTACGCAGTTAGGGTGCGCGTGATTATCGTAAACAGTGACTAAAGACTTTGAATGATATCGCTAAAAATCGTTAGCAATATCACAGGCGAATCGATCCTCCGTCTTCCCTCCAAATTCTAAGCTTCAGCATTCCTCAAAACTTAAATATATATTTCAGTAGTTTATATCTCCTTAAATCTTATCTTTGATTCTTAATCTTTTCCATTACTGCTAATACTTCTACTACTACTACTCTGGGATTCGGCCTGACAATTTCATCTCTGTGTTATCGTGCTACGGTAACTTGAACTGATGTACATATGTGCTAAGTTCTACGTTGAAAGTGATTAACTGACTAATAAATAAATATACATGTATAATCAAGTCAATTACGTGTAAAATTGTAATGGTTGGTGAAATTGATTTTTAGGTGACAAACGGTTACATGTGTTTTAAACACGAAATTAGCTTACACTATAATCTCTCTCTCTCTCTCTCTCTCTATATATATATATATATATATATATATATATATAGGTAATTGTTTACATGAAATTTTAAGTATGCTTGCATGTATTCATGAGAAATTTTCAAGAATAAACAATGTCAATAATTAAAATAGCAGGAATTATTTTTTTTTTTATCATTAACATTGAATATTGATGATATTTTATGGATTTAATGACAGGAATAAAAATTAACTTTCATTAGTTAGTGATAATGTGTCACTTAAAACCTGATATACATGTGCGTCAGTTCAAATTGTTACATCACCACCACCTTAGTGCAGTGAGATAAAACCAAGAGTACTAGAAAGAATAACAGTATCTGTAGTAGTATTGAATATGATTAACTGTCGGGGGAAGGAAACAAAAAGGTAAAAAAATATTTTGGAATTCAGGTATTAAGAAAAGAGTGGATGAATATGTGTTATTGAGGACGATTCTGAGCTAATTCACTTAAACCCCCAACCTGGTAGCATGCACCTACATACATAAGTAAATCATGTCTTAGTTCATCTGTATTACAGCTTCCTCTTGTATTGGAAAACATCGTCCACCAAAATAGGTAGTGGTTGGACAAAAGTCTTACATGTCTGAACTACTTTAGCCAGTGAAGATTCACTATCTCATCATCAACTGATTTGCTATTTTGAACTAGTAAGTCGATCAAATGTAGTTTTAGTTAGTAATCTATAGCTTAACCTCAGAATTATTCACTATGTGGTTTCGTTGTAAAAACTGACAATACCAAGTTTAATTTGTAGAAGGATTATGGGTGAGTGCATTGTTGAGTCTAACAGTGGTTTAGGCACTGTTTCAACTAACAGACCTCAAGTTAGAAACAGGCTTTCAGTCAGTCAGCAACAATGTAAAACTTCGTTCATTCTTATGTACGTACATCAGTTCAAGTTGCCATATCACATTAGCACACAGAGATCGAACTGTCAATTCAAATCCCATAGTGGTGAAGGTAGTAGACGTATGAGCAGTAATTGGAAAGACAAGGGTTTGAAAATGTTATAATCTAGTGAAATAAATTTAGGAAGAGGAGGATGAAGGTCATGAGGAATTCAGATTAGAATTTGGCAGAATACAAAGAGTGGGTGGACCTACGTCACTGCAACCGATTTTGAGCCATGTCATTCAAGGTCTCTAACCATCGGTTACTATTATCTCGCGAACCCTAACCAGGTAGTCTGCATCTACGAACATGAATCAGTTCACTTGTCAGTGACTTTATGGATTTGTCCCATGTTTTGATATGATCGCCCCTAGTTTTCTTCCGGCTTACCCCTACACCAGGTATTTTCGCTCACCGAGGCAGTCGGTGGTTGGGTATACGTAAAACATGCCCCAAACACCTCAAACGAAGAAGTTTCAATACTTCATTTGTTGATCTGCCATCCTTACCTAAAACCCTTTACTTAACAAAACCACTGCTTACATGATTGTTCCCGGATAAAGGAACAATGCTTCGAAGACACCTATGATCAAACACTAATGGCCTACGAATATCCTCTACTCTTAACGGTCATGTTCCACAGTCATAAAGTAGGACGGAACGAACTACTGCACAAGTAAACTAATACATTGAGAATCCCTTTAATTTTCGCGTTCACATCATGATAAACTTTCATGAAGCTCACCAAGATAAAACATTGATGAACACTATTAACATGTCAGTTTTCGTTTAACATTGAATAACCCAAATTATTCTTGTCATTAAGCAACATTGCAATAGCGAAGTCATAGCTTTTTAATACTCAAGGAATTGAAAGAAAGCAACAGTACATCTAAGTATTCGTTGAAACAACTCTAGTTATATAGTAAACTAATTTAATGCATACATTGAACAGTACAAAACAATCAGTAAACATACACAACTACTATATGTACACTTACTTCATTTGTAGAATTTCTAGTTGACAGTGAATTGGATATCAATGAGTTAGTTTTTAAATCTTCATTAACCTGAGATCCTTTCAACGTCGACTTCATTGTTGGATGATAATTACTCTCAGAACAATCATTATTACTATTATATGATATTGGTATTGGAATACGTGATTTCAGATTTGACAAATTCAATGAAGTTTTATTAACATTCAACGCAACATCAGATGTTGATGATGTAGTTAGTGCTCCGGTTACTTTCAATTGTTCACTACCACTAACAGGTTTATTCGATTTAGGCGGGATAAAAAATGAAGTTGTTTTATTGGACAATATACAAGGACGTGGTATATGATGAGTAGATTGTAACGACGATTCACCTCTACCGCCACCAGAAGTGGATAATACTCCATTGTGTGAACAACCACCATTCAATGTAGTACAAGTAGTATGTGATGATGAAGATGGTGACAATGATAATGATTTACTAGAATGATTTAATCCTAATGTAACTACAGTTACATCACTTGGTGTTTCTGAACATGATGGTGATGAGGATGATAATGATGATGATAAGAATACTGACCCAGCACCGATAGTTGTACCACAAGATAAACTATCCAAACCGCATATTGATGATGATGATGACGATGAAGTACTATCATCCATAAATTTTAAATCATTTGAACAATTATTCTGATTATGAATTATTGATGATGATGAAGATGATGATAAAGGTTCAGTGGATATTGTGAATTTAGAATATTCATGACCGGTAGTTGAAATTGGTGTTGCTGTTGTAGTTGTTGGTAAATTAGTTTTACTAGTTATTGAATGTGAATAGAAACATTTTAATGAATCGTTTCTTTTCACTAATTGACGATGATGATCATGAGTATTATTATTATTATTATTAGAACAATTTGATTCTGTTTCCATACTGAGATGTTGTGAATAATTAGGAAAAACACCAAAACAACATAAACAACATTTAGGAATGAAAAATTAAGTAACATTGATATGATAGGGAATATGACAGTCAGTCAGTCAGACAGATGCAACGTAGAACTTCGTACGTAAGTACATCAGTTCATGTCACCATATCACATCAGCACGGAGTTATAATTGTCAATTCAAATCCAATAGTAGTAGAGGTAGTAAAGGTATTAGGAGTAATCTGAGAGGTTAGCATTAGAAGATATTATTCAAGAAGTATGATTCAGTGAGATAAGTTTAGAAAGTAAAAACTAGAGGTGTTGAAGAATCCAGAAGATTAGGGTTTGAGAGAACACAAAGAATAAATGCACCGGCGCCATTCAAGGTCTCTAACCATCAATTATTATCATCTCGCGGACCCCAGCCAGGTAGTCGACAATTACCGACATGGCTAAGTCCACTAGTGAATGACTTCATGGATTTCTGCCATGTTTTGATTTGGCCGCCCCTAACTTTCTTCCAACCTATTCCTACACTAAAAAACAAAGCTCGATGAGGCAGTCGGTGGTTGGGCATACGCAACACATGTCCCAACCACCTCAACTGATGAAGTTTCATTACTTCATCTATTGATCTGCCATTCTTACCTAGCACCCGTGTCCTAATAACAGCGTTGCTCACTCGGGTGTCCCACAGGGAATGTGACAAGTTTATGGAAAAAAAGGAAACCATTAGTAACGCATTCGAAAGCTTACTCTAGTTTCGTTTATCAGTTTGTCTTAATCTCATGCTGGCTTTATTTCTGATTACTGTCTATTTATTCCTCTATTGCATATAAGCGTATTCTATGTGCTTACTGAGTCTGGATAATCTCACACGCTGTTATTCATACACAACCCTTCAGCACACGAGGTATTACTTCCTGGCTAAACGCAAACTAACCAAAGGCTAAAGTTACAACAAAAGTTATTTGCATATGATGAATGGTTACGTTTGATAAAATGACCCCTGCTTTCCTGGTTCCTAAACACAGACACACACACATACACACACACACTAGGCTACTTGCTTATTCTTACAGAAATATATACATAATATGACTTATATATTTCAAACGAGAACAATGTGCTTGACAAAAATCAATTTCGTTACTGTACTTTTCCTACTAAAATATGATTAATCAATAATGATGTAATTTGTCTACTAGGTTCAAATAAATGTACAAGGCTATCAACTATATATACGTTGTTGTGTAACAGATAGTAATGCTGTGTCCGACACCGACATAACATGAAGCTTGAACTTGAGATCTCGTGACTTAAAATGATCACATTAGTATGTTAAATCATCACTTCATGAATGACTCATCACCTAAAACTGGATTATATCTCAGGCTTGACCCATGTTCCTTTAGATTCAATGATGCCAGGCAGGTCGACTGGAGAACGATCAGACTAAAAGCAGCTACTTTACCTCGGACAACCAGCATCTACGGCGATGCTGTCTTCTGACAAGGAAGGGAGGGGCAGAAAAGGTCGACCTTAAAAATGTCACACCCCACATTATCTCACAGATTTCCATCTCCGGTGATAAGGTCTTTTAAACAAGAGCGGAGCCAATACTTTAGGGCAACAGGCTTCATTAGCTATGACTTTAGAATCTCACGCCATTGATGTATGCTGCGTCTCCGAAACGCGCATACAGGATCCGAATAGCGTCATTCATTTGACCTCACCATGTCAAAATTAAGAACCAGCTTGATCTACTGTTTGTGTATCTGGAAGCCCTGATGCTGCTTCCCGTGACCTCGAAGGGGTAGGTATAGCAATGAGTAGAGCAGATAGATAGTCGCTTGTGCGCTGTCCGACTAAACGGGACAGTACAGACTCGGAAAGATAAGGACACTTGCCGTTGCCTCTTCGTCATATCTGCCTACGCTCCCACCGACTGCAGCTCACACGAGGTGAATAATGAGTTCGACAGAAAGCTTTCGAACCCCCTCCAAAACGTTAGGCGCTCTGATACAGTAATAATGGCTGGTGACTTTACTGATCAAGAAGGTAGACTAAATGAGCAGGAAAGACATCTGGGTGGATCTTATGGTTCGCGGCTCAGAGAACAGACAATGGCGACCGCCTGTTGCAACTGTGTTCAGATAACCAACTATTTCTAGCAAACACTACTGCTCGTTCTGGAGCACATGTTTAGATTAAGATCATGTCCTAGTGCGAGTGAGTATTTGTTTGCGACTTACTGGACGTGGGAAAGACACCGCTAGGAAACTTTTTAGGGTTCTACGTAATGACAGCATAGCTAAGGATATATTTCAGAAACAATTAGGAAACCAGTGAGGCAGCCATGTTAGTGATTCCCATCCGGAAGCGGCTTGGAAGGATACCCAAAGAACTGTGGAAACAGCAGCGATATCTGTTCGTAAGGTAAGTCAAAAGGTTAGGAAGAGGCCGTGAATTCCAGTGGCATCCACCAAACTTATCAAGGAAACCAGTGTTATAGATTATCTAACAGCGAAACTATCTCAGAAAAGGATGGGACTATTATTCATTCACAATCCAGGAGATTGGATAAATGGGCAGAACACTTCGGGGTCTTCAGCCACACTTTGGTTGCACACAATCTCCAGTCAACCTGAATGGCGATCGATATAAGTCCTCCGAGTCTTTATGAAGTTGAGAAAGCTATTGGAAATCTGAAGTGAGGGAGAGCAGTAGGTCCTGATAGGTTTGCCCCTGGGATTTTTAAGAATGGCGGTCCAGTTTTAACAGTTAGATCGACCGAGATCTTAGGTAGAAATCGCGAACCGGACACAATCCCATCCGACAAGTCTCAATCCCTGATTGTTCCAATTTATAAGAAATGACAAAAGTCGTCTTGTGACAATCACAAATAGTCTCAATCGCCTAACCAGAGCTCGTGAAGAGCAGACCAGGCTGGTTTCAGACCAGGACACGGCTGTATGGACTACATTTCCACACTACGTCAGACCCCAGAACAAATACACACGTTCAGACGCCCCACAATAGTGGTACTTCTCGACCTTCAAGCGGCATTCGACTCTATTGATCGTGAGGTTCTCTGACAGTGTTTGTCATTAAAAGGTGTACCAAAGAAGTACATTAAACTTATACAAGCTCTCTATTCGAACACCACTGGCCGAGTGAGAGCTTATGGCGAACTGTCACCGGAATTCTTTACTTCAAGTGGTGTCCGTCTGGGCTGTCCACTCTCTCCATTCTTGTTTAACTTTGTCGTAGAGATGCCAGGAGACACGCTTGTTGAGTAGAATATGTCGATGATATAGTTTTGATTAGTGAAGACGCTGGCAAAATCCAGTCTTCTGACTACCCTAAGCAACAATACCAGCAATATCGGTTGCGATATTCGCCCTTGAAATGCAAAACGCTGCATCGGCACATGAACTAGCGATGAGTGAAGTAGTCGAGCGTGTAGACCGCTTCACTTACCTCGAGAGTCTCACCAGGGCCGATGGCATGGTGACTGACGATATCTCAGCACGGATACAGAAAGCTCGACTGGTTTTGCCAACTTGTCTCACTTATGGCGTAGACGAGATATCCATTTGCTAACCAAAGGATGTGTCCTACGCAGTAGTTCGCTCTGTCCTACTATATGGACGCCAGACATAGCCAGCCACCGTAAAAGATATTCGTTTGTTACTGGTTTCTATCATAGGTACCTGTGAGGCATTGCTCGTGTATCATGATACAACCGAGTAAGCAATGTTGTTAGGAAACGGATCCTAGATAAGGATGGAAGGTCCATAGATGAAGTATTGAAACTTCATCAGTTGAGGTGGTTGGGACATGTGTTACGTGTGCTTAACCATCGACTGCCTCGTCGAGCTGTGTTTTGCGACGTAAACATAGTTTGGAAGAAATCTAGGGGCGGCCAAACCAAAACATGAGAGAAATCCATGAGGTCACTGACAAATGGACTGAGTCATGTCGGTAGGTGTCAACTGCCTAGTTGGGGCCCACGAGATGATAGTAATCGATGGTTAGAGACCCTGAATGACATGTCTCAAAACCGTTTTCAATGGCGTAGGTGCATCTACTCTTTGTGTTCTCTGAAATTCCTCATCACGTCTATTTTTCTCTTTCTAAAGTTATCTCACTGAAATGTACTTCTTGAAAAGTATCTTCGAGCTTTAATCTTCTCCATTACCGCTAATGCTTCTACTATCTCTACCACTATGGATAGTGTAGTTAATAGCACTGAGTAACTTTCGCAGTGATGGTAGTACAGGTGTTATACTTGGAGAAAGAACTTACGATAATGAGTACGTATAATAAACTTATTTTCTGTGCAAAGACATTCAGGGCAGTGAAATCGCACGTACTCAGTAATGAACTAGCATATAGAAATATGGTTTGCAGTTTAGTTTGCAGTTTCGAACTACAAAAAACAAACTGTGCCAAAAGTGGAGAGATTTAGCAAAGGCCAACCCTAATCAGTGCTGAGAATTTGTGCTGAAAGATAGCTGAATTATCATAGCACTTGGCTACCAATCGCAGCTGCTAACTTGACGTGGTGGTTGGTTTTGCCTACCGCGATCATCCAACCGAGCTATTTTAGCTGGAACACAAGTCCCTTCAAGACCTAACATACCACGAAGGTCGACTTGTTTGCGGCTTACTGGACGTAGGAAAGACACAGCAAGGAAACAACTTAGCGTTCCAATTAACGATAGTAAGACCAAGAGTATATTTTAGGAGCAAATAGAAAAAATTAGACAGCCATGTAAGTGATACCCACTTTGAGGCCACTTGGAATGATATCTGCAGGGCAGTGAAAACAGCAGTGATATCTACCAGAAACGTGAACCAAAAGGTAAGGCAGAAACAAAGGATTTGAGTGGCATCTACTGAACTGATATATGCTCGAAAACCAATCCCGTCTATATCCGAACATGATGAGGAGTGGAGTCAACTTAAGCGAAGGCTGATAAGAAGCCTACGCAATGATCACGAATAGTAGTGGGTAGCGAAAACAAAGCAGCAACGATAGGTAAGAGTGGACAACTGTTCAGACTTATAAAAGAAACTGACATTAGAAATCTGATTATCAGCCACTCAGGAAAAGATGAAACTAATGCTCACTCAATCCAAGAGATTGGATAGATGGGTAGATCATTTAAGGAAGCAGTTCAACTGGCCTTCAGCCATAGTTCAGTTACCCACCATCTCCAGTCAACCTGGATAGCGAATTAATGTGGATCCTCCAGCTTATAATGTAGTTGAAAAAGCTATAGGAAATCGAGAGGGAGGACAGCAGGCCCTGTTAGATTAAATCCTGAGATTTTTAAGGACGGTGGTCCAGGTTGAGATCTTAGGTAGGATTTCGGCACTGGACGTAATCCCGTCTGACTGGTCTCAATCACCAATTGCCCCGGTCTACAAGAAAAGGTTCTCTTGTAACAATCACAGAGGAATCACTTTGACAATGTGTCTAAGATAATAGTTTCGACAATACTCCGACGCCAAACTAGGGCTCGTGAAGAGCAGACTAGAGAAAACCAGGCTGCATTTAGACCTGGAGGTGGATTTATCAATTAGATATTCACACTGACAGGTCCCGGAACACAGACAAACATACGGTTTCATGAGACCAAGAAATTTTCCGTGTATTTCGATCGTTTGCATCAACTGTGCGAAGTGACAAAGGAATATGAGAATAGTTAGCCATCGAGGTAAGACAGCTATTAAGAGGCATAGGGAGGATGTGATTGTACGCAACTTACGAGTATGAAAGGGTCATTATCCGAAAACCCTAGATCTCTAAGGGTAGTTAACTCTAAGAATTTCTCCCCCGTATACGATTTTTATAAAACCAGTCAGCGAAATGCATGATTTGATAGTAAAGTCCCTTTGCGTTCGTCCACTCTATATTTGTATCGATATCCGGCAGACATTTTTAAATAAAGTTTCAAGATCGACTAATTTCAGAAAAGTATGGGTACCAGTACCGAAGCCTACCTTGCTTTCAATACCTTTACTGAACATTGCTCATTTATATAGAAATAATATAGCGTTTGATGAGGTAAAAATATCAAAACCAACAAGGCTAATCAACAATTAAGGATTGTCATTTTTAAGTAACATGACGCAACCTGTCATCTCAGCAGCTGTTAAACTCAAAAAGCGGAAAATTGCGTATAAATACCAGTGGGACTAATAATATCCTCGAAAAATGCCCAGGGGAATATAACTAGTTGCATAAACACAAGATCATATTACGTTAAAACCATTACAATGATAAGGAACTGTGACACAAAAAACAAAGTGCAATATATTATGGCTCACCTCATTATCGAATTATGCTTTCATGACTAAATATAACGAAGGTACACTTAATAGATCCTGAGTTTATGTTCTCTATACAAAACATCCTTGTTGTACAACTCTTCTTTAAAAGACCGCTACAGAGATTGTTCAATATCCAATATCTTTTTCACGAGCTAGTATAAACCAATTGATTTCTTTGCGCTCAATTCTTGTTCTTTAGGTACGTTTCCAGGTATTCGGTAGTGCCCGATGAATGGACGTCTATTCACTTGACTGTCTAATTCTAGTCAGTTGGCAGCTGGTTGTGAGTTTGTATGTCTCGGGATTTGAATGAAAACGTTTGTTTCAGGGCAGTAGGGTTTCTGGATACCAACATTTATCACATTACCAGACCGGAGATCAGTTGGTTGCAATTTGAAGAATAATTAGGATAATAAGGGTAAATTCTAATGCTAATATTAATAAAATTTCAGAACTAAGTAATATATAGATGATTTAGTTTATTAATTGGTAGTGAAGATTGTGAAAGAGGACCAAAGTCTAAGTAAGGGAGAGGAAACAGAGATAGTAGGCGAGGTAGAATAATTGAGTGATTTGAGGAGATGACAATGATAACAACTAACAGGTCTCGAGATATGAACAGATTGTCCAAGAGGGGGATGATAATCCGCATGTGAGTACGTGATTATCAAGTCACTATTAAAGCTGTCCACTGAGGGTACTGTGGTCACCTCGGCTGGGAGAGCATTCCAAGTTGAGACGACTCTCAATGAGAAAAAGTGTGCACGAACTTGAGTATTAGTCCTTTGATGTGCAATCTTCTGAGGATTGCCTCGAGGGGAGTGGCGGTTTTGCATCGGTAAGATGTTGACGCTGGGATGGTTTAGCGTGCTTAATAACTACTTGTATGCAGTAAAGAACTTTTATTATCGAAAAGTATCTAGTTTTTGTCTACTTTCGTCAACTAACTTGTCTTGGATTTCAAGCAGCTGTTGTCGCCGAGCGAATGAAATGATTTGCTTATGGGAATTTCAAATAGTATTTAAGTGAAGTAAAAGTTGCCTAATTGATATAAATTTATCCGGAACTCGATATAATACTATTTTGAAATAATCTTTTCAAATAGGTGGACAACTTTTCTAGAATTTTACTATGATTTGTCCCGTACATGAAGTGCCCAGAGATGAACTTGCACATAGATAAATTTTTGAGTGAACTTAATTCAACGTTTGAGGTTGAACTGTACAACAGTTTTCGAAACTATCAAGTCCTTACCAGTGAAGCTTTCAATTTTTCAGGTGTTTCCGGACGGAATATCAATATTTTCCAAAGTAGTTTCAGAGCTTTCTTTTAATGTCAGTATGTAGTCATAAACAAAATAATTTGAAAAATATTTGAAAATGTACCTTTTAGTTTATCGTTCTTGATGCGACAGACCTATGTGATGCTTTTAAATAGTTTTTAAGCCTTCAGTCTTTATGTTGAACCCATCAGTTTCACTACACATAACATTAACTGGGAGTGA
>OX103976.1:17866657-17882307 GCA_944470395.2 Schistosoma turkestanicum | reverse complement strand
ATGTTCACAAGTTTCAAAAATGGTTCTTAAAGATATATATATATATATATATATATATATATATATATATATATATATATATATATATATATATATATATATATATATATATATATATATATATATATATATATATAATTTATTTGAACCATACTGAACAGAATCATACAATGGATACATTCGCCCAAAACTTATAAATCACATTCTTCTTTTTCAATGAATCTAATAATGTTAATGTTTTCAGAACTTAATGTATGATTTAAGATATGAAGTTGTTATTCGATTGTTGATATGTTAAAGTTTCGGTTATATGAATTGCTGATGAAACGATCCCCTTCTTCAGAATCTAATGTGAACTAGTTTTCCAAAGTTGATGGGAATTCTTGACTCAAACTTATATCATATGTTGAATGCGCTTTATGATTTCCTTCATATTCAGTTGTATCATGACAATATAAACAACTAGGCATAATTCTCTGCGTTCTAGTAAAAAGCTGTGAACAGAGAAGTTCAATCGTGTCGAGTACGAGGCGATTGCCGACGAAAAACAATGGATGATCTGGTAATCACATGGATGGATTGAAGTTATACACACATTAAGACCGTTGAATTACCGACCCAATGATCAAAAGGGTTAAGACAGTGCTCGCGAGATCGGAGGTCCTGGTTTCGGTTTTCGCTTGCAGTAGTTTCATGAATGTGCACTGCTGATGAAAAAAAAGTGGAAGATTTATCCGCAAATGAGGGGACACCAGAGCTGGCTATTGCCAACCTGCGTCACCTATGGCGTACGCGAGATATCCGTTTGCTGACTAAAGGACGAGTGTACTGTGCAGTGGTTCGCTCCGTCTTAATTTATGGCTGTGAAACATGGCCAGTCAGAGTAGGAGATGTTCGTAGGTTACTGGTTTTTGATCATAGGTATCTTCAAAGCACTGCTCGTATATCCTGGGACACCCGAGTGAGCAACGCTGTTATTAGGAAATGGGTGCTAGGTAAGGATGACAAGTCAATAGATAAAGTAGTGAAACTTCATCAGTTGAGGTGGTTGGGACATGTGTTGCGTATGCCTAACCACCGACGACTGCCTCGACGAACTTTGTTTTGTAGTGTAGGAATAGGTTGGAAGAAAGTTAGGGGTGGCCAGACTAAAAAATGGCACAAATCCATGAAATTACTAACAAGTGGACTGAGTCATGTCAGTAGTTAGCGACTACCTGGTTGGGGTCTGCGAGATGATAATAATCGATGGTTAGAGACCCTGAATTACATGTCTGAAAACCGTTTGCAATTGCGGCGGTGCATTTATTCTTTGTGTTCTCTCAAATCCTAATCTTCTGGATTCTTCAACACCTCTAGTTTTGTCTTTCTAATCTTATCTCATTGAATGATACTTCTTGAATATTATCTTCTAATCCTAACCTCTCCGATTACTTCTAAAATACTTTTACTACCTCTTCCACTATTGGATTTAAACTGACAATTACATATCTGTGCTAATGTGGTTATGGCAACATGAACTAATGTACGTACTTACGTACGAAGTTCTACCTCGCATCTAACTGACTGACTGACTGATTGACTGCTAATGAGTTGCATACTAGGATGAAACAGCTATACAATTACCTCTAGTAGCTTTAATAATAATAATGCTCTACCATTGATAACAAACAGTTCATAGCTTTTTGATCATTAAAAACAAGAACATCATTTTTTTTCTCAATGTTACAACACATCATCATCTCTTTCGAACTATCTTTATCTATTTGTTTTTGCTTCTTTTTAAAGTTAATGAATAAAACTGGCATCTCATTGAATGATCCAAGATTGGCAGAATTTACCAAATCAATTAATCAATTACAAAATAATAAAATTAATCAAAATGTCATACAACAAAGTAAATCATTAATATTAGATAGAGAAAAATTTCGAATGTACGTGAGGATTATTTGAATTGAATTTAATTTAATTTAATTTGTATTTTATAGTTAGTTTCATTCATATTTTTTCTATCATTTACTGTTGATTTTACATTTTTAATACTTACTAACACTTGTCGTTTGTTTGATCAGAACACACAAAGTGTATGACGATTGTTTAAGTTGGTGTATAGTTTTATAGGATAGATGGATTGTAGAAATTAGAAAAATACTATTAGACAGAGCTATTTCTTGAGAATATGGTATTCTTCAATTGGCCGAACGACTGTTCTTGCAGGCATTGAACCTATGACTTCTAATTTTTGTTGGAGACGTTAGATCCCTAGAACTTACTTGCTAAAGATCCTAATTTTGGATTTCATTCATCCGGCTGATCAGTTGACCTTGAGATGACTATATTTTCCACCCGGAAAATCCTAGACTGTTGTTATATGTTGATGGATTATTTTAGTCGGCTATTTTTGTGGCTCTCTCTCGTAAGGACGTTTCTACGATGTATAAATAAAGTCGATTTGTGTGTTTGTCAACCTCATATTTTCTGAATGCTGCTTGTAGAACACACTTTCTATGTCTTGTGAAGACTTCTTCTTCTACTTTGTGGTGCCTTGGAAGTTTGTATTAGAGTAGCCTGTTATGTCACTGAATCATTTGTCTTCGCTCTCGTTTACCGACTAAGGTGGAACTCGTAATAGTTTCAAACATTATCAGTCGACTAGCATATCAACTTTTTTTGCGGTGAGGACGTTACGCGTCGATCAAACAGGTCATCATTTCTTGCATACAAAGATAATGATATTCTTCTGGTTAGCGTGTTTTTGGTAAGTTAGTTTTCAGTTGGGATGACGGCGCCAACCCCATGCCCAACCCCCTCCTCCTTTATCCGGGCTTCGGACCGGCAGTAGCCCCGAAGGGTCTACAGGCGGAGTTAGATAATGCTATTATAGTTAGTGTATTTTAGCAGAACATATCAGAAATGATTAACTGTATAGATACAAATGCGTGGTTAGTGTATCTGACCTTGAAAATTTAATTGATCAGGAATTTATGAAGTGGTAAACTGAATAAAACTAGTAAGATATATGACATAATTCGTGATTCTTTACTTTTTAAGGTATAATATTAACTTTGAGAGGTAGTTGGAAAGAATTAATATTTCGGCATCTATTCAAGTGTTGTAATCATTTTCAGTCATTGACCTTTTCACAATCCTTACTAGAGCTCGTGCTACGTATGGAGATCGAACCCATTTGTCTCATTTTCATAACAGAAAACATTACAACCAATTTACTGTTGATGAGAATGATTTTATGTAGTGCTAACATATGTGCATCCCGTTATTGTTGTGTAGTGATCATTGTCGTGTCATTTATCTATCAGTTCTGTTCAAAGTTCATCAATTTTCATTGATGATGTGAACTATCTATCCCAAATCGAGGTTCAGAGGTTTTGCCTATTCCTTTTAAACTTTGGAATATTTACTTAACTAGACTATTGAATGATTTGTAACTTATTCAGCTGAATTCTATCAAAGTCAAAGATTTTGGAAATATAACATGGTTACATTCGGTTAGCTCGTTGAATTGTCTTGATTGCTAAGCATTCCAAGGCTTATTTGTCCTATCCAACCTGACTTACCAAATATTTTTATGGGGTTTTTAAATTAGTAAATACGGTTAGATATTTACTAAGTTACAACAGTCTAAACAAGTATGGAATGACCCGTGAAGACGGGAAAGTTAGAATTGATGCGGTGACTTAAAGCTTTTATTCAGTGATAACCATGCTGTATCACATAACACCTAAATAACGAAAATATCAACCAATAAATACACTCACTCAGTGACTTACAAAGTATCTTACTGATTGTCAGCATTCTCAGAGTCTTGGATAAACTCAGACGTTCGTAAGTGACATCAAAGCCAGAATAAAATGTCAGTCGAGGAACTTTATGCTTTTTTTCTACATTGGTTAAGGTATCCTACTGAAAGCAGTCAGTTATAAAATGAATTCTATCATATTACCACACAATTTTATATTTTTTTATTTCAGTGTAGCTAAAGAAAATCTCCACATGTTGCTACGTATTATGATCAATGATTTTTGTATACCAGATTTTGAATCATTCACAAGGGAAATTCAAACAGTTTTTAATTTATGCAAAGCAAATAATAGTGGTCAAGTGGCCAGTTATATACCGGAATTAAAAGAAATGAATCCAGACTATTGGGGTTTATCATTATGCACTGTAGATGGACAACGGTATGATGAATGAATGTAATTTTCTATATATATATATATATATATATATATATATATATATATATATATATATATATATATATATAATGCTTTGATATATATATGTATTGTTACGCATGTACGTAAACACGTCAATTTGTTTTGCTTGAACTAATAACGATTTTACCTTAGTCGGAAAACGATAACAAGGATCGAGGATCCGGCGACACGACATGTTACTCTAATCCAAGTGTCCAAAACCCCCCCATTGGGTAAAAGAAGGAGACTTGATATGATGTAAGACCTGTATTCTACAAGCATCCAGAAAGTACGAGGTCCGAGTCCAGATGAGAATCAGGATCCCGGAACTAGGGATCCGAGTGCGGCTCATAAAACGTTGCAGATAATGCGAATTTATACAGTTAGGTCGAATAGGAACCAACACTGAAGTCTGTGACATTGATAGTTAGGATGACCATAATACTGACCAGTAGGAATTAACCACTTTGAACTGATCAATAGAATTAGACTCATAAATATTTTTCTTAGGATATTGGATGAATATCCTAACATGTATATATGCTCTTCACCTCCTGAAACTCTTGTTGTCAGCTGTCGACTGTGGCGACTTTCAGGCGACAGTCTAATGTTTACCAGCTATAAACAGTAATCTTATGAGTGGCGCTCACCACACTCGGATGAAACATTTTGTTTCCTGTTAGTTTACTTGCTGATTATGAAAACCAACCCTAAATAAACTGATTTAAATCAGTTTAAGATTCATGATACTAGGACTCTTCATTTTTACGCTTCAGTAGACAGAAAAGTTTCTCATAGTTTATATCGACTGATTCCTCGGTCCTTGATTACATTGCAATTGCTAAATAAACTCCTGTTCAAGTAGAGGTTGGTAGCATCTTACAGTTGAAACCAGTCTGTTACTGGACGTGCCTGCATTTCAGAGTCGATATTTACTCCCGGACTCGAACCTAGAATTATCCGCTTCAAACGTCATCGTACCATTCACTTGGCTAATACTGAGCATGCATAGTCACTCGCTTGTGAAATGGGGTGAAGTTTTAATTGATTTTTATTGGTTGTTTGAATTTATCGATTTTTTTACGAATAATGTTGTAACCTAATGGCTATATATTCGGGGCCGATTCACACAGGATGCTCGTATGCTACAAACACTGACAGATTATATAGTACTAAATATCAGCAAATGAAACTTCGGCTTTTATTTCCCATTGAATATATCATGTGATAGATTTTTTTGGGCAATAAAAATAAATATCTCTCACTTTCAATGTGTCCTATGATAGTAATGTATATCCAAACACCATTAACTACGCGTAACTTCAGTTATTTAATTTTCTTTAAATAGACGACTGACTGATCATCCATCATATGATTTCCTATAAGTTAATTTTCTATAAAGTGAATCAGAGTTAAAAAAGGAATACAGTAGTAACATAACAAAAAATGTTAGTCGACTAAGAGAAAGAAATAAAACTGAGAAACAGAAATAATTATTTTATGTGATGTAATGTGTAAATTGAACACTGATTGAGTTTTAATGAATAAACATTTTTTAGGCGAACTTTGTGCCGTATCATTTTGTGTTATCGAGTAACACTGATGAGTGTATCATGAATCTAAACTAAGACTATTACAAATTTAATGTTAAATAATCTGTACATTTGAGTAACAACTTAGAACTTGGCACTTATGTACATCCGTTCAATTTGCCATACTACATTATCACTCTGCCAGGTTACTAAAAACAACACTAAAAGTTGGGGACGTTAGATCCTTAGGATTCACATCAGAAAGGTCCTGATTTTGAATTTTATGTTTTAGCTCATGAGCTGATCAGTTGACCTTGAGATTATATTTCCCACCTGGAAAATCTTTGGCTGTTTTTGGTTGATGTATTTATTATTTTAGTACGCTATTTTTGAGGCTCTCTTAAGGACGTTTCAATGATGTATAAATAAAGTTGATTTGTGTGCTTGTCAACCTCATATTTTCTGGATACTTCTAGAATGCATTTTCTACTCCATATCAAGAATTCTTCATCTACTTAGTGGGGCCTTAGGGCGCTCGGATGAGAGTAGCCTATCGTGTCACTGCATTATTTGTCCTCTCTATCGTTTACCGGCTTAGATGAACTCATAATAGTTTCAAGCATATCAACCCAACTTCTTTTTCAGCTTTCTCAAGAAACATCCCTCCATGGCGTAGGCTATCAGCGAGTGATATCCGCCCTCCTTCCCCCTTAACAGTAGCACACGAAATCAATCAAATATCTTTACAAAATTGCTGCTTAATCTTTTAAATTAAGTCAGTGTGTATAATGATTCGACAGACTAGATAAAATGTGCAAATACTTTACAAAGCCAACCGATAAAATTATTTCACAGATTAATTCATACAATAAGCATTGGTATCCATTGACAATTAATCATATAAATATTTATACTACTATTAGTAGTAATGATCATACCTGGAAGTAGTAATAATTTTTATTTATTTAACGTAAAAACATATTCGAATTCACAACATTATTAATTATTTTTAAAAATAGGTAAATTATGTATTCAGTAGTTTATGTCTATTAAAAGAATTTAATGTTTCTTAAGAAAGTGGTTGAATAATTTTATTTATTATACGAATGGGTTATTTTTTAAAATAGACTTTACGTTTCGCCCTAGTATGACACTCTTCAGCAGTGCGCTTTCACGAACTCTGTGCGCTGGATTTGAACCGAAGACCTTTGGTCTGGTGAGCAAACCATTAATCTCTAGACCACTAAACCAGTTTTCAGCGGTGTTAATGCCTAACTTCAATCAGTCCACGGTATTATTCGACCTCATTCATTGTCTAACTGCCCCACCCGACAGGGTCGATCTGCACTGTTCACACACTCTCACTAGAATTTCGAGAATTTCCTTTCAAAGTCTGTCATTAGTGAGCACATTTTATGATTTTCATTATAGGATTATGGAGGCTGTTGAGATCATTGCCAGTCCACCGTTAGAATATGGAATACACAAAATGAGTTTTCTTTTTAATGAAGAGTTCAGGTTCATAGTTATGTACCTAACATCCAACTCGTTTGACAGGTCAATGTAAAAACATGATAATGAGTGGACGAATCGAAGTAGGCGTAATGGTGGAGTTCAGATGTGTCACTTGATCGAACATCACTTGACATGAGGCAATCACTCCTTGATTATAAATGAGTTGCTCATTGCAGGACATTACAATGAGCTCATAAACAGTTACTGTTTGTTTATTTGATTCAACTACTAGGATTATAAAAAACTAAAACTTTCACAAACTTATATAAGTTGATGATAGTTATATGTCTTTGCAGTTATTATTCTGCTACATTTCCATTAGAAAACTATATGATGTGTAAAGTTGACCAAATAATAACAGCGACTAAGTATCACGTAATAAATCACGAAGTGAGATCACAAAAACTCAAAAAATTAAATACCATCAAATGATTCGCTGATTCTGTTTTGTGAATAATGCTTAGGAAAATCATCTTTTTCTTCCTTGTTGAATGAACTTATCTACTTTCCCCTGTTACCCCCAACTGGAGCATAAGCCGCCCACCAGCATTCTGCTTTGTTCTTGGCCTTCCTTTTTTAGTTCTATCCAACTGCTTTTCATTCTTCTCATTTCCATCAACATTTTCGGGTGTCATTGTGAGTGTGCCTTGGACTTCCTGTTTTCCTTTGTTTGGCCTTGAAAATTTCAAGTAACATCTTGTCTTATGATGTAGATGCGTGGTTTGCGCAGTGTGTTGTGTCCTATCCACTTCCAACGCTTCTTCTTTATTTCTTCCTCCACTGAAATCTAAATTTTTCTCCGCCACACTAACGTTGTTGTTGATAGTGTTTAGCAGACTGATTCAAAGTATTCTGCTTAGATAACTGTTAATAAAATAAACACGTGTATCTTTTGGATGATTGATTTCGTAGCTAAATAATAATCAGTTCATTTAAGAGTAATAATACACATAGTTTGCTTCAATTTTAATTCTCTTTTTTTTATTATTTATTTTCTCTCTCTTTCTTCCTTTCTTGTTCATCAAAATAAAAAAAACACTTTATCTAATTAGTTTATCAATGGGTGATAGTCATCAACCATTTACCATACAATCAGCTAGCAAACCAATCACGTATGCATTAGCTTTAACTGATTTAGGTCCACAACATGTACATCAATACGTTGGCTATGAACCATCGGGGCTACCATTTAATCAAATTTCATTAAATCCTAAAAGTAAGTTGTTGTGTTATAATATTATATAAAACATTACATAATAATATTTGTTATTTTACTTTTGATGTGTCAGTCAGTCAGTCAGTCAGTCAGATGCAACGTAGAACTTCGTACGTACGTACATCAGTTCATATTGCCATACCACATGAGCACAGAAATGTAATAGTCAATTCAAATCCAATAGTAGAAGAGGTAGTATAGGTATTGGAAGTAATTGGAGAGGTTACGATTAAAAGATATTATTCAAGAAATATGATTCAGTGAGAAAAGTTTAGAAAGTCAAAACTAGAGGGGTTGAAGAATCCAGAAGATTAGGATTTGAGAGGACACAAAGAATAAATGCACTGGCACCATTGCAAACGATTTTGAGCCATGTCATTCAAGGTCTCTAACCATCGATTATTATCATCTCGCGGACCCCAACCAGGTAGTCGACAATTACCGACATGGCTAAGTCCACTCGTCAACGTCTTCATGGATTTCTGTCATGTTTATGTTTTGGTTTGGCCGCCCCTAGCTTTCTTTTGATGTGTGTTTATGTGTTTTTTAAATTATCTGGATTAAAATGGCTAAATTTAAAAATGTTCTTTTTTCCATTTGTTATGTCAGACATTGAGATGGTGGAAGGGAAATTTGTAGCTCAGGTGGATGGATGGTTAGGGTAGAGAGAGGTAGATTTTCGTTCTCTGAGCTGAATGTTTTTATTAGTTGTGGAGCTTCCAGTCATCAGAAATAACCATAGGTGAAGAAGATACAGGATCAAGAAACAGATCAAGATCGTGGTTGGTTAACAAAACGAGCAGCGGGTCATAAGTTGAGAAATTCGCATACTTCACTTCTTCTATACCTGAAGTTTGTGTCGATGATATTGTTGTTCAGAAGAAGAACAATGATGAAAGCTTCACAACCAAAACGTTCAGCTCAGATAAAAACAAAACTCTACCACAATCATTCCTTCCAGATATTAATTATCAATGTCTACTTAAAGCTTTACATCATATCCAACTCTAAGCAGTTGACAGCCCTAAAGTATCCATTGTAGCTGCACACATCCTTTCATTTCCAAAAATCTATTCTACTCTTTTCCAAATTTTCACTAAAACCTAAACCAAAATTACTTTTTTTGTATTTACAAACAAAAAAGTCACTTAGTCATTACACAGAATATTTTTTTTATTAATTCTGTTAAATAAAGTTCACTTCTGATAGATTAATCGTCAGTAATCGAGTAAGTACAATGAGGTCAATCTGTTTGTCCATTTTGTCACGAATTCATCGAGTTATTATGATAAAATAGTTATTAGTAGTTTTGTAAGTAGTAATGAAATTTGTTCTCATTAGCTATGAGGTGTTTATGTTCATTAATAAAAATGAAAGTTGGCTGGGTAATACTGTAAATTGACTGGATTAAAAAAAATTGTCAATACCACTGAACATTAAATCAATGATGAAAACATTTAGCGCTATTGATGAAACCTAAAGCTTCTCAAAAATATATCCCATACCGAATTCTCAGATCCATTTGAAATGACTTACTATGAGATAAAACAAATCAGATTCCAGTTGAAGAAGAAGTTAGGTGGTTTTATTGTGACATATAAAGCTTCTAAAATATATCCCCTAGTAAAGTCGCGGATCCATCAGCAATAGCCTAATTTGAGGTAGAACAAACCAGATTCCAATTGAGCAAGAAGTTACGAAAAAGCGTCGGAGATGGATAGCACAATGATTGAGAAAAGCACCCAACTTCATCACAGGACAAGCCTTCACTTAGAATCCTCAAGGGCAAAGGGAAAAAGGTAAATCAAAGAACGCACTGAGCTAAGAATCGGATACAGATATTAAAAGGATGAATAACAAATGTAGTGAAGGAGAACACAGGTGATGGCAACCGAATTGTATTTATCTTAAATTACAGAGTGCTGTAACGATTACTTAGATATTTTCCCAGCTAAATCCTATTGCTTAGTATTCTGTGACCACAATACACTGGACAAGTTCCAAAGAATCAAAAACACGGTGGAACAGGAAAAGATTATATTCCAAATAGCAAGGTTAAATGGAAATTAGAAGCGAAGGATGATGGCAAAGGCTAAGGCCAAAAATAGATACAACATTAGTTTATTTGTAGCATTTACATGAGAAGCTTCTGGATGGAAATTCACGTGATCGACTGGATTAGAATAAGCCAATCAGCATGCAGCTAACAGTACGAGAATTTTCTGCCTTGTTCTCGAAGAATCGATCAGGCGCTGATTGGATAGGCTATTAGCCAATCAGCGCGTAGCAACGTAGTAATGCTTTAATTCCATCTATGTCCCACTAACACAGAGTTAATTGGTAAAATAGGAAAACCATATCGTAAATCGTTAATTTGCAAAAATATCAATCCAGCATATCGAACTGGACTGTTCCTGTTGCAAACATCAATCCATTGTCTGACATTTCACTATTCCTGTGTTTCATACAAATCCCATTGTGTTCCCACTCTTCCTTTCTTGATCTTCCTCCACCTTCTGCTACCAGAAATTACGTTTTTACTCGCGTCATATACTACTGATAAGTAGCGCGCACCACACTCGTCCCCCCTTTTAATAAGCTGTCGTCGTAGTCTTTCTGATCGCTGTACCGCTGTCTTCGTTGGTGCTTTCCGTGACTCACACACTGCATTGGGAAAAACACACGTAAGTAAGGTCGCGGATGTGTAGTACTGAGAATGTCTGATACTCAGATAAAATAATTATCCAGTACTTTCTAACTTTCAATGGTTACTTAGTCTAAATCAATCCTTGAAGTAGAACTATGAAAAATGCAGTGATTTTGCATTACTTATATTCCAATGAAAAAAATAATTTTTATGAATTTGTAACAAAAAAATACTCTGACTGACAGAAAACGTATTGTTTTGTTTTTCAATGAAAATTGTTTCAATTTCCTGTAAAAGTCTCTACCTGGACAAGAAAAATCAATACAAAATATTTTCCTCAATTTGTATTAATTTATTAGATTTTAACAGAATATTAAAATTAGCCAATAATTCTAGTTGTATTTTTGTTTTCTGAAAATTTTTTTCTAAACTAACCAATGATATTTTTTTTCTCTCAGATTAACTCTGATTTCCAGTAAGGAATTTATCAATAAAATAGCTGTTATGAATAGATTTTGTATGTATTAATTACACGTTAAAATCATCAATCAACCCTTGTTAGATCACCATTAGAAACATGGAACCAATGGACGGCGGTTTCGTCCTGGTATGGGACTCATCAGCTGTTCGTATCCATGACTCCTGAACCTCGCAGGATTCGAACTCAGAACATGAGGTCTTGAGCGCAAACGCCCAACCTCTGGACCACTAGGCCTGGAGTCCAACAGTGTCAACGTCTAACTCCGATCATTATAGGGATTTTGTGCTACTCCTTACCCATTTGTCTTCGATAGTAACTGTCTACACTCCACTGGTCACGCCTTCTCACTAAAAAATCCTCGAACATCCTCATAAAACTAGTCGCTAGTGAGCACATTGTACAATTTTTTCAACTACAGTTATAGAGATCAGTGTATTTACACGTTGAAATCATCAATCATTTATCATTTTTGGGCGTTTGATTGCAAGGCTGAAGGTCCTGGGTTCGGATCCTATGAGGCGCAGGAGTTGTGGATAAGCACTGCTGATGAGTCCCATACCAAGGCGAAACAGCCGTTCAGTGCTCCGAAGTTTCTAATGATAGTTTAACAATGACTGATTGATGATTTCAATGTATTAAAACACTAATCTCCATATTTCTAATTGAAAAAATATATTTTAATTAGATTGCAATGAAAATAGAAGTCCAAAATTATTATTAATCAATGAGAATAAAATAAAGTTAGAAGGCAAAATCACTTCATAGTTATATTAATTGAGATAAAAAACTCAGGCTCATTGGACAAGCCGAATGGCTTTCTGGACTCTGTAGTCTACCATGTAGTGCGTTTGAAGAGAACGGTACTGGTTTCAAGTTTTGTTATGAACATTGACACAGAGTGACAGGTATATCTAGCTTATATGTTTGAAGTAAGATGAAATCCTAGTCCCAGATAACGCCAGTAGCTACATTTCATTTATTCTTTAAAACAGCCATTGTTTTTATGTAGATACTGTAAAGATTCAGATAATAGTTTGAAGGCATCTAAGTATTAAGCGCTCATTATGACACATAAAGCTTCTGAAATATATCCCTTAGCAAAATCTCGGATCCACCAGCAACAACCTACTGTGAGATAGAACAAACCAGATTCCAATTGAGGAAGAAATCAGGAAGAATCGTTGGAGGTGGACCGGATACGTATTAAGGAAAACACCTACCTGCGTCACGAGCGAAACCCTAACTTGAAATTGTCAAATCTAAACGGAAAAAGGAAGGCCAAGGAACACATTACACCGGGAATCGGAGTCAGACATAAGATGCTTTAAATATTAAAACAGATGTTTGAAGGCATCGTGCTTATAGTTGTGTTTGAAGATCTTTTTTATCTGATCTCATGTACCTTTGTTAATGGATGCAAACTATTGACGAGTCAATCATAATTAAGGATGAAATAACCGTTTTGTGCTTTTAAGACTTCCAGATAAGGTTAATTAATAATGAGAAGGACTATATGAAATGAATCTTTTGAAAACAGTTTGGTTTTGACGGATAACTGTAAAATGTTTTAATAAACATTTTACTTGATATTATCTACTATACAATTCCACAAATCCCTCCCATGAGAAGACATTCCTGAGAAGTTGTAGCCAGTAGGGTTCAGTCGGCGTCGGGTAGCGACAGTTATCCACTGCTGTCACATCATAGAATGATTGAAGTTTTAAAGTAACACCGTTGGATGCTTACTCGGTAGTCTACAGGTTAAGTGTCCACGCGCAAAACCAAAGGTCTTGAGTTCGATTCCCGCGTACTGCCTGGTACTTCCAGGTTTCCAGTGGTGGTACTCTAACATTGGTCAATTCATGATTTGTTAGCCATTGAAAATAGTTCTATTCCTAAAAAAATCCCCTCCATTCATTTCAAATAATTGATCTTGACTGTGAGTACATTCGTAGACATCTCATGAATTTTACACATCTGAAATCATTAATCAATCATTGTTAGATCACCATTAGAAACCTGGAAGCACTGGACGATCGTTTCGTCCTGGTATGGGACTCATCAGCAATGGTGGTCTAACAATGATTGATTGATGATTTCAAATGTGTAAAAACATAAACCTCCAAAACTGTACCCCAAAATATCGTAGCAGTGCTCACTAGTGACTAGCTTCTTGAGGAAATTCTCGGAGTTCTAGTTGAGAAGACGTGACCAATGGAGTTCAACCCTGTCGGGTGTAGGCAGTAACTACCAAAGACAAATGGATGAGGTAGCGCAAAATCCCTAGATCAATCAGAGTTAGACATTAACACCATTGGATGCCGGCCCAGTGGTCCGATGGTTAGGCGTTCGCGCACAATACCGAACGTCCCGGGTTCGAATCCTGTGAGGTGCTGGTGTCGTGGATGCGCACTGCTGTTGAGTCCCATACCAAGACGAAACGGCCGTCCTTCAGTGCTTCCAGATTTCTAATGGTGATGGTCTAACTAACAATGACTGATTGATGATTTCAAATGTGTGTACAAACACAAACCTCCCAAACGCTGCCTCAAAAAAAAAATCTCATGAATTGTTTCAAATGATTAATCAACTCATTGACTAATTATTTTTCTTATCTTTTTCTATTGTTAATTCAACAGATAAACCACATAATCCATTGATAAATTCTGGTGCTATAGTTATTTGTAGTATACTACAACCAAATTTAAATCCTTCAGAACGTTTTAAATATGTTGAAAATAAATTTAGTCAAATGGCTGGTGGATTACCAATAGGATTTAATAATGCTGTGTAAGTAGTGTTTCCAAATTTACTTTTTTTTTTTATTTTCAATTCCTTCTTCGTTGCTTCAAGTGATTCGACATTACTTACGCGCACTATGTGGTGATTGAACTGAATCGATAGGATTCATCCAGTGTTAGTATACATATCTCGATCCTATAAGAGAGTCCACCAGTGTGGGCTTAATATTTCATTGTTATCATCTATGATTATGAAGCTGATAGACATGCGATTGGATCCGCTCGGATGGTATCAGTTCCCTGAACATAACAGGTATACATGTGGTGTGTGCTACTTATAGGAACGATATAAGTAGTATCAGAAGGGACATGAAAGAAGAAGTCTCATGGTCAGAAGAGGAAAACGGAAAGCAAATGGAGCAAAAGCAAGAAGTAAATGGAGTACCAACAGGAAGGAAAGGAAGCAACAACAGGAATGGAAGACGGGTGGAGTGTTGGAAGTCACGACTCAAAGATGGTGTGAAAATAGAATATTCAATGTAATGTCATCGTTTTTAACTGACTTAGAGTGTAACTTTGCATAATACAATCTTCCTCGCTTGCCTCAGTCTTCTCATACGTAGTTGATGAGAGTTACATAGCACGATACATTAGTTGAGCAGTGTTTCCCCTTGTATTTATTTACCAATAAACACCATTTTGTATTGTGAATCATAACTAATTGCAGATTGGATTTACAATCACAAAAATTAAAAAAAATTCTCATTTGAATGAAGTAATGTCAGTTGTATTGACCATTTGTATTTAAAGCCTACTAACATTGATATGTTTTCTCATAGATATTTAAGTCAATCAGTCAGCTAACCTGTGAACCACTGAGCAGGTATCGGTATTTAACGGTGTTAATGTCTAGCGTCGATCAATCTGTGGTCTTTTGCAACCTCCTTTACTGTCCTTGGTGATCACTGCTGCACACTCGAGTTCGAATCCAGCAAGTTGCAGAAGTTATGTATGCGCATTGCTGATGAGTCAGTCCCATACCAGGACGAAACGACTGTTCGATGCTTCCGAGTTTCTCATGTTGCATCGATCATTGTTCTAGACATTTTTAAGTGTTTGTGCAAATGTTACAGTCAAGTTGGTAGACAACTTCACAACTGCTCTATTCAGTTCAAAGTGGTCATCGAACTCACTAATTTATAGGATTACCATTTGTTTGAAACAGTCTTCCAAACAATTAGTTTTAATACGATTTTACAATTACTTCTGTTTATTTAATGTTATCTATGTATATATACTGA
>OX103976.1:17823440-17866162 GCA_944470395.2 Schistosoma turkestanicum | reverse complement strand
GAACAAAATGATCATCCTAGTTTCCAATGGTTATTCAACTAAATTCAAACAGTGAAATAAAAAGCTAGAAATTCACACATCAGCGAATTTTTTTTATATTCACGCCCTTATAAACAACATGCTAACATGTATTATTACTAACAACATTTCTACTAAAGGTTGGTCTACCGTGTAAATCTGGTGTCTCTGGTATAATTATGGTAGTTGTACCTAATTTACTTGGTTTAGCTGTATGGTCACCACCAATCGATCGACATGGGAATTCAGCTAGAGGTATACAATTCTGTCAAGTAAGTATACTTTTTCTTACACTTATTCAATAATTATTCAATGTTTCATATACACATTTGAAATCATCAGTCAATGATTGGTAGACCACCATTAAAAACCTGGAAGCAATGAAACCCGGCAGTTTTGTCCCGGTGCGTGACTCATCAGCAGTGAGCATCCAAGAACCCAGGACCTTCCATCTTGCGCGAGGACGCCTAACCTCTGGACCACTAGGTCGGCATCCAACGGTTTTAGTGTCTAACTATGATCAATCTTGAGATATTTGCGCCAGCCCACCCATTTGTCTTTGGTAGTTACTGCCAGAAGTTACTGGTCCAGAGGTTTGGCGTCCGCGCACAAGACCGAAGGTCCTGGGTTCTTAATCCTGTTGCAGGTTTCGTGAGTGCGTACTGCTAATGAGTCCCATACCAGGACGAAACGACCGTCCAGCGTTTCCAGGTTTCTAATAGTGATCTAACAATGATTGATTGATGATTTCAATGTGTATAAACACTAGTCTTCATAACTCTGATTGAAAAAAATGTTTCATTTCATGAAAACAGTTTATTTTATTATCATTTTTTTTCAAACGAATATTTTTGATTATCTGAGATGTATTTATTCATAAGGATTATCATTTGAGTAATTAACCTTATTATGAATTAAGCTGTATTTTACCAAATAGTTTATGATTGAAAAGGCTAAAAATTATTTTCTGAAGTTTTTTATTTTTACAAGTTACCTTTGAGAGAGATTTAAAATGTAGGAGAACGCTTCGTTAGTTAAATAATTCAGTATAAATATATTAGTTCACATTTACTTACTTACTTACGCCTGCTATCCCTAGAATCGCATAGGCCACCGACCAGGATTATTTAACCTACCCTGTCCTGGGATACCCAATGCAGTTTTACTCAGTTGCACTTCATTCTTTTGATGTCTGCTTCGAATTGTTGACGTAATGTGTTCTTTGATCTTTCGCCTCCACTTCTGTCTTTACTACTCCGAATTGGGGCTTATTTTGTAACATAGTTGAGTGATTCCCCCAAAATGTGTCTCATCCACCTGCGACGATTATTCGTGGTTTCTTTCTCAACTGGAATCTGGTTTGTTATCTCCCACGCCAACCAGAACAAATAGTTCACATACTCGCATCATGCTAAATGTGTAGGTTGATTGTTGAGGCTTGCTATTATATTTGATTACATCATAAAGTATGATTAAGGAGAGGATTATAGAACTTGATTACTACGCTTATCATACAAAGTATAGTATAAAATGATAGGGAGTAGAGCAGTTTAGGGTGTTGACTGCTTCACTTATCTCAGGAGTCTCATCAGTGCTGATGGCCTAATGACTGATGGATTCTCAGCACGGATACAGAAGGCTCGATTGGCTTTCACCAACTTGCGTCACCCATGGTGAAGGCTAGATATCCGTCTACTAGCGAAAGGATGACTCTACTGCGTGGCAGTTCGCTCCGGCCTACTTCATGACTGTGAAACATGGCCAGTCAGAGTAGAAAATATTCGTAGGTTGCTCGTTTTCGATCATACGTGTCTTCGAAGCATTGCTCGTGTATCCTGCGACAACCGAGTAAGCAATGCTGTGGTTAGGACACTGTTACTAGGTAAGGGTGGAAGGTCAATAGATGAAGTATTGAAACTTGATCAGTTGAGATGGTTGGGACATGTGTTGCGTATGCCTAACCACTGACTGCCTCGCCGAGCTAGATTTTACGGTGTAGGAATATGTTGGAAGAAAAGCATGGGAGGCCAAACCAAAACATAGCAGGAATCCACAAATTCAGTGAAAACTGGACTGAATCATGTTGGTAGCTGCGGACTACCTGGTTGTTGCACGCGAGATGATAGTAATCGATGGTTAGAGACCCTGAATGACATGGCTCAAAACCGTCTGAAGCGGCACAGATGCATCTATTCTGTGTGTTTACGCAAAGCCTAACCTTCTGAATTCCTCATCACTTTGTCGTTTTCTTTTAAGTTTATCTCACTGAAATTTTACTTCTTGAATAATTCATTCGAACCCTGATCTTCTCCATTACCGCTAATACTTCTACTACCTCTAGTACAATGGAATTTGAATTGACAATTGCATCTCTGTGCTAATGTGTTATGTCAACTTGCACTGATGTACGTACGTTCAAAGTTCTATGTTGTTCTTGTCTGTATAGTATATTGAGACCTTCATTCTCTTTTTGACATCACATACAAAAGAGAGTCTAACGATCAGTGAGCTCTTTGTTCGTGAACCTATGTTACATTATAGAATATTTAAAGATCCATAATATGAGACGAGAATCATGAACAGATATATTTTGGTAGATACTGTTTTCATTGTCATGACTATTGTTTAATATTTAGCGTTTAGTCAGTTCGATTTAAAACAGCCTAGGTTAACATATACTTCGAGTGGTTTAGTGAACGTCAACTCTGAAATGCAGTCACATCCAGTTGAGAAGCTCGAGATAGGATTCGAAACGTGCGTTCCGGATTCAACTGTCAGCTACATTCTTCCTATTCTACTACGTTTCAACGATGTTTTCTTAGGTGCTGCTTTTTTCCAACGTGAACTGAAGAAACTTATGAAACTGTTATGCGAACAGTAACCACTCAATAACATGATTTTTAAGTTCTCATTATTTTGTAAACTCCATGATTATACATGAGATAGAGACTCGAACATTAGATGAAGTCTGTAATCTTAGTGGTTATCATCATCTTCAATATAAGTAGTTAGTTTGATGATGAGTATAAAGCGTATATATTCAAGTCGATGAGATTATTTTCAACTACCTTAAGTCATTAAAGATTCTAGAAATGATGACATCTTTAAATACAGCGAAACATTATGCATTATCGCATATGGCAATTATTTACAAGTGGTGATTGTTAGAATTCAAGATATTTTTTACTTCCTTAACATGATTCAATTATGTCTTGTTTGAAATTGTATCGATTAATTGATTTTCAGAAATCTTTTTTGAATGAATTCATTGTTATTATCGATTGACTTACTATTAAAGATAAGATTTGAACAGTTGACGCAAATAATTTAAACTTAATCCCATTGCACCAACCAGTGGTTATCTGGATTCCCAAACTAAGTGGACAGCGTGAATGGTACACTGAGTTTGAGTCTTGGATTGAATATCGACTATGAGATGCGGGTACATTCAGCTACAGACCAGTCTCACTATTAGCCAACATCCATTGGTAGTTGTAGTGCTTATGACACTAATCGCTGTATCGAGGCAGTTGTTACAGTATGTAGATATACTAACATAGAATGATTAATTATAGTCTAAATTATCAATGGGAAGATTGAAACAACCACTAAAATTACATTTTACGATTTGTTTATATTGTTAAATCTCCAGTTAGAGTTAATCAGTATTGTGAGTTATATAAAATGCATTAAGCGGTCGTGAAGATTGTTAAGTTACACATTTTTGAAACGACGAATCGATTAATGTTAGACCATCACCATTAGAAACTTGGAAGTACTGGACGGCCGTTTCGTCTTGGCATGGGACTCATCAGTGACAGTGCGCATCCACGACTCCTGCATCTCGGATGATCCAAGCGAACGCTTAACTTCTGGACCACTGAGCCGGTATCTAACGGTGTTAATGTTTAACTTGATCAATTCACGGGTGTAGACAGTAACTACGGAAGATTGTGTATGAGGTTGCGCAGTAGAGCATAGACCATCAACCACCATTCTCCATACCTACTCTGTCCTCGGACATCCTTTATAATTCTGATCAATTGTTATTTATTCTTCGTATGTCTGTCAACATTTCTGGGCGCAATGTGTTCTTTGACCTTCCTCTTTTCTTTTGATTTTGAGGCTTCCAAGGGAGGGCTTGTCTTGTGACGCAGTTAGGTGATTTCTCCTATTTATGTCCTATCCACTTCCAGCGCTTTTTTCTGGTTTCTTCCTCCGCTGGAATCCGGCAAAGTGAAGAACAACGAATCAATATTAAAACTGGTTCAAAATGAAACTTGAAATAGCACAATTATTATCTGTTTTTCATTTTTAACCAATAAATTATAAACCGAACGAACTAGCATCTTACAAATTCATATTTAAACTTGCAGAAAATATTTACTAGTTAAGTAATTATTTTATATATCTTTGTCTACTTAGAAGTGGAACATTTGAACTGAATCAAATAACGAATTATAATATCAGTTTTTCCGAAGGCTTTGAATTCATTCAGAACAAAGTGGGACATTGAAAGGTTATGTATGAAATGCGGAATTTAAAATTGACGATCTGTGTTTTTCTGTATATGACTCAAATTTAAGTTGTTAGTTCCAGTACAACACAATGCTCACATTGTATAAAAATTTCAAAAATATTATAAATGTTGATGTTATCCCGTTAGAACTCATAGTTCTAGGTTCAAGCTCATATGAAGTCGTGGCTGTGCACTGTTGAGATCCATATTCGTATGATACAAATTTTTACTGGACCTTATTGTTTAAGGGTTGCCTATGATGTTAAACTGCAGGTTGAATAATCACTAGTTCATCTAATTTGTTAGAGGTAGAACCTCAGTGTTGATTGTGAAATGCTTCAGAATGTTTACCTGATAGTCTAACTTTTTTTGATCAAATATATGGGTGAGGTAGCACAAAATCCTTAGATCAATCAGAGTTAGACATTAACACCGATGGATGCCGGCCCAGTGGTCCTAAGGTTAGGCGTTCACGCACTATACCGAAGGTTCTGGGTTCGAATCCTGCAAGGTGCAGGAGTCGTGGATGCGCACTGTTGATGAGTCCCATACCAAGACGAAACGGCCGTCTGGTGCTTCCAGGTTTCTAATGGTGGTCTAACAACAATGATTGATTGATGATTACAAATGTGTAAAAATCAAATATATTTCAATCATTATACATTTCGTGAATTCAAACTGTATTCACATTTTCAAGTTAATTGTTGGTAGATTTCTCTATTGAAATTTATTTTCCGCTCCCAAAATTACCAGTTATCATGAGGTTATAAGTAGTAGGGTAACAAAAAGGCCTTAGGCTTAGGTTTTATGACAGGTAGCCTTTATTATCTTGAAAGATAGAGCTTTGTGTAAATGTGACATTATTATTATTATATTTGGCTGGCATTCATCTCTATCAATGTATCAATGTTGAGGAATGAAACAAATTAGTGAAAATTATGTTCACAAATTATTATTTACAGAAATTACATTTAATTGTTTAATATAAAAACACTTTGGAGATGCTTCTTATTAATTTCAATAAAAATAAGGCTCTTTCTGTTTATCATCATTTTTAAAACTTAAACTGCCCTTCAAATAACATGGTGCGACCAAGAATTAGAGGCAGTCCGTCCTTCGTATCGATATACTCTTACATTGACATGCATGTTTAGCCACTAAAAGTTTAACTCACTGCCTTATCATGGCGAAGGTATTATTCATAAAGTTGAGAGAAGGAAATGCAAATATTTGACTTCCAACTCGGGTTTTTTGGTATGAAAAATGTACCTAGCGGAATTGGAAAACCTTTATTTCAAACCAGTGGTGCACATCGGCTCCTGGACCTTGAGGAAACCAGTGATATATGAGCCTGTTCTCGGTGACCGGCCTCCATGAGACTGCGTCTCATTATATCGCCTCACTGCTTATGTGAATTAAACCTGAAAGTTAAAGTTTTGGAGAGTGGCCTCCTAAGCAAACCACCCGATTCGGTTAGAGCGCTTGGGGCACAGTATCTCAGCCCCTACAAATATAATAGTTCTTCTGTTGCATCAATCTTTAAGTACCTCTATCCACTAATTATTGTGTTCAAATAATAATAATAATAATAATAATAATAATAATAATGTCACAGATTCCAACGAAGGTCCGCATATACTTCAGTTTAATTAAACGGATAGTATCTCTACTTACTTAATTACTTGCGCTTGTTACCCCACAAATGGAGCATACACCGCCGATCAGTATTCTCCAACCTACTTTATCCTGAGCTTCCCTTTCCAGTTTCGTCCAATTTTCGCTCACTCTTCTCATTTCTGTCTCCATTTCTCGGCGTAATGTGATTTTTGTCCTTCCTCTTTTCATTTGACCCTGAAAGTTCCAAGTATGGGCTTGTCTTCTAGCACAGTTGGGTGCACCCCGCAATCTGTGTCCTATCCAATTCGATCACTTCTTCCTAGTTTCCTCCTCAGCTAAGATCTGGTTTGTTCACTCCCACAGTAGGTTGTTGCTGATAGTGTCTAACCAACGGATCCGAAGTATTTTGCGTAGACAATTGTTAATAAATTTTATGTTTTGTACTTGATGTAACGTCAACCACCGTACTAATGACACCCGAACGTTAGACCCCTCCGTTCAAAGAAAGAAGACGGAAGACGTTGGAGAACACTTCTTGTCAGAATCAAAAATATACAATCAAACATGCGTATTTATACAATTATATAAAAGTCGTTAATTATTTGAACATGCTTCAAATAGTTCGTCAGGAACGATAATCATATAGTTCATCATAAATGAAATAGTTTATCATGAACATGAATCATATAATTCATCATAAATGAAATAGTTTATCATGAACATGAATCATATAATTCATCATTAATGAAATAGTTTATCATGAACATTAATCATATAGTTCATCATTAATGAAATGGTTTATTATGAACAAAAATCAAATAGTTCATTAAATCCACAATATGCGTGGCTTTATTCTCGATTGACTATCCCAACAATAAATACTTGTATTTTGTAGATGATGGCTTTGGTAGTTCTCCAGGTTTCCGCCCCGTACATTAGAATTTTCTCGACATTTGTATTGAAAATTCTGATTTTGGTATTAGTTGATATTTGTTTGAAGTTCCAGATGTTGTTCAGTTGTAGAAATGCAGCCCTTGCTTTCCCACTACGCACCTTCACATCTGCATCGGATCTACCTTGATTGTCAATGATGCTGCCCATCTCCAAGAGTGATTTGGTTGGAGCATGTAGTGTTGTTTGTATGTTGAGTATCACTAACTGGTATCAAATTATGGCTCAGATCCGACTACATGAATGAATACCTTGTTTACAAGCTTGGTTATTCTGTTATTAATTAAGAAAGAGGACGAAACATTCCTATCTCTGAGTTCCATCATGATTTGTTTTGTAATTGCAGCTATTTTCATGAATTCTGTTCTCAGTAGTTTATGATCAACTTACGTATATATGTAAGTTATTGGATTGCACGTACAGTGAATGCATGAAATAAGAATGTTATGGACTTAGTCTCATATCAGGTACGAGTAAGCTGTGTTGATTCTGTTGTTCCGTAAAATACTATGGAATCATTATCTGAAGCAATATTGTCTATTGCATACAAGTAACTGATTGTCCTTCATTTACATATTGTCGTTTTGAAACTTTCTTAAAAACTTCTATTTTTCTTGCATATTATTATTAGGAACTTGTTCAGCGATTTATTCTACATCATTATGAAAGTCATTTACATTATGATAAAAAAATCGATCCACGGAAATCACGTGACTCCTATCGAACCGATGCAGTGACAACATTGTTATTTGCTGCCGGGAATAATGATTTGTCAACGCTTCGAAGGTAAAATTCTGTTTATATATTTTTTGATTCTGTAGTTTTGTTTGTAATTCATAAAAATTTGTTGTTAAATTTTCTGGGAAACGATTGTGTATATGATTATTCATTCTAGTGATGGATTAAACAACAAGATTGCGCATAGGTGTCGGCACATGGGTTCGTTCCAAGTGAAGACCGGTTTCAGGTGGTAATCGGCCGTACTCTGCAGACGTCAACACCTGGAAGGGAAGCACGAAATACAGTGGATAGCTTGGATACAGCAGGTCGATTTGGTCATCGCAGATGATCTAGCCCTTCTATCTCGCATACAACAGCAAGTGCAAGCGAAGACGGCCAGTGTAGTATCAACCTCTGTAATAGTAGGCCTCAACATACATGAAGGACAAAGCAAAATCCCCCAATACAACACAACATGTACCAACCAAATCACACTTAAAAGAGAAGCTCGGGAAGATGTGGAAACTTTTATATACATGATAAGCAGCATTGATATACGAAGGGATCTGATGCAGATGTGCAGACAAGGATCGGCAATGTACGGGCAGCGTCTCTACAATTCGAGAACGTTTAGAACTAAAAACGGCTATCGACTGATCCCAAAGTCCTAATTTTTAATACAAACATCAAAGCCATTCTATTGTATGGAGCTGAAAATGGGAGAACCACAAAAGCCATCATCGGGAAGATACATAATTTTATTAATATTTGTTTACGTAAAATATTGGTTGGCCAGAAATCATCAGCTTCATCCTACTATGGAGAGGAACAAACCATATTGAAGATGAGGAAGAAATCAGGAAAAAGTGCTGGATCTGTGGAAAAGGCACTAACAGCAGAAAGCACCCATCTGCGCCACAAGACAAACCCTAATTTGGAACCCCCAATGTCGAAGGTAAAGAGAAGGACCAAAGGACTAGCTACAGTGAGATTTAGAAGCAGACATGAAGAGAATGACCAATAATTGGATAGAACTGGAAAGGAAGGCCGAGGACAGAGTAGGTTAGAGGATGCCGGTCAATGGCCTATGCTCCATTGGGGGTACACGGCTTAATCAAGTAAGTATGCGCTTCAAAAGTTCACAAATATGATTCATGCAAAAGGAACTTTTCGAATTTTTTTCAACTTATTTTATATAGTACAGTGGATGAAATCTTTGAACTAGCCATCCTCAGTTATTGATTATTTGTATATTATTAGTTCAGAAACGATTGTGTTGTTACATAGATTCAGTTATTTATTGTTTATTGTCTTACAAACAATGAATTGTTTGTTAATCATGATTCATTCTTGGTCAGTAAGGCAGTTAATCGATCGTTAACTACGTACATGTCATAAATGTGTTGCAAGCCAAGTTGCTACCAATATACTACACTAGTGATGTAAATGTAGATACATCATACTATCCCGGCGTTTAGCTTTCATTTGTTATTCGATCATAACCGCCTAGATAATTCAGATTATGCTGGCTTTGATCATAGTGTCTTTTTGGTCGTTATAAAATAGGCTCAAGAGGCAAACATTTGAATTTTTCCGTCTCCTATATTTTAAATAGGAAGTAAGATTGCAAGTACAGTGAAATCAAACATGAGGCATGATTTATAATTTGTCCTACAATAGTCTCAGTAAAGGTATCATTGAAAACTAAGGGGTACTGGATAGCTGTTTTGTCGCAGTACAGGTCGCTTAAGCAGTGAGCGTCTATGACTCTCTGACAGAGATTGAACTTATGGCCTTCCAGTCTGGCTTAGAACGGTAAGTCGTTAAATCACTTAGTCGGCATCTAGTTATTACTTACTTACGCCTGTCATCACCCACTGGTGAATAGACCGTCAGCCGGTATTATACTACTTACTCTATCGTTGACCTTCTTTTCCAGTCCTATTCAATCGCTGTTTATTCTTTTCAAGTCTGCTTTCGGTTGATGGCGTAGCGTGTTCTTTGGTCTCTCTAGTTACCTTTGGCTTTGATAATTCCAAGCAAGGGCTTGTCTTGGGATGGAGTTGAGTGCTTTCCTCAATGAGTACCCTGTCCACCCTTAGCGACTCCTACTGACTTCTTCCTCATCGCCAACCTGATTTGTTCTCTCTCATAGTGGGTCATCGCTGATAGTGTGTGGTCAACGGATCCATAGTATCTTGTGTAAATAACTTTTAATGAACATATGTCTTCCTGGTGATGCTCCTCATGGTTCTCCAGCTTTGCGCTCCATACAATAGAAACGGTTTTGACGTTTGTTTTGAACATTGTGACATTGGTGTTGGTTTGAGAGTTGTTTTGAGTTCCAGATGTTCTTCATTTTGGAGAATCCTCCCCTTGATCTGCCAATCTATGCCTTCATATCTGCATCAGATCCGCCTTGCTGATCAATTAGGCTGTCCAGATATGTAAAGGCTTTTACATCCTTCAAAGCTTCTCCATCATATGTGATTTGGTTGGCATCCAGTTGGGCACTGATTTTAATCAGTTTGTGACACAACTCAACAATCATCCACTAAAATTGGTGATAACCGTTTTACCCCTTACATATTATCAACTTCAGTGTTCAGGGTTTCCATTAGAACTTCAATCAAATCAAGGCCATTATATTTTGTATCATCCTACCACTTTCTTTATGGAGGAAGCTAAGTACATTTTGACACTCTGGTGTATTTGATAATTCTTCTCCTCTTTTTCTGACATATAACAACTTATCAAATTATTCTGTGTTTTATGATTTTGTTAAAGACTTATAAAGGGGAGTGTTATACCTAATTTATATCATCACGTCATGAAAATTTAAGTTTAATACAAGGCATCTTAATACGGGGTTATCATTTTACATCGTGTTTACCTGATTGGTGCATAACTTGATAGATACAAATCGTTAAAAAATAGATAACTTTCTTTATTTTATTGAATTACGAATGTAATATTTTTTTTGAACTATCAAACTGCGTAAAATGTTTCCATTGATGTGTACTAGTCAAGTAAAATAGACCAGTTTATTTTTGTACAATATCTCTCTAAAAACTATGTTACATAGTTCTGGAAAAATGACATATCTTTTACAGGAAAACTAACTGTCAATTTAGGTACCAAGCTTACGATTTCATAAAATATACTGTAGCACTGTTTTATCGAGGTGTGTAATGAAGCTTCATCTGCTTTCTCTTAAAAAAAATTCCCTTTGGAATATACTGCAAAGAAAGTGAGCTGCTCGATCGAACAATAGCTTGTTTTGTTAACCTAAACCTTGATCATTCACAGGTTGCGTATTTGTTTTAACTATTCATCATATCTTCTCTATTTATTTGACCTTGAACGTTCCAGCTACTTATCTTAATTCTTATTGGTTGATAATTTAGATTGATGATTTCCACATTGTGTATATGTTGATTGACATGTAACCAGATTTCTTCATTCTTATTATTTATTCTATGAAAAAATATTAAAAAAATTAGAGCATTTCTTAGGAAACAGTGTAAATAAGTGATTGATTAAGTTTCATATGAAAAAATTGCCATCCCTGACTGTGTACAACATTTAAAATGAACAAAGTTTGGTGAGAGGAAAAAATGTGAGCTTACAACCGTTCCTCATTTATAGTGACATTTTAGTGTCCTGTGATCTGACTCCAATGTGTACGAATGATTGAGTATGCAACGAAATGAATCCTTCTATTGATTTCTGTATATCGATATTTAAGCGAATCCCGTTTGTGCGAAATGCGGATTCAGTTGGATGACTTTATTTCATGTAATCGTTTATACAGACAGACATCAGAACACGAAGCGTAAAGGCAAAGCGAAGTGAGTGAGCTTGCTCCATATCATGAGGAATGACCAAGTATCAATAATCAATGAAAAAATAGGCTAGACATGTAATAAGTGAAATTAGCATGTACATCACTTGAACAAAATCAAGATATAAACGAATTATTGAGAAGGGCGAAAGATGCATGAATAATTCAGGAAGAATGTATCAGGCTGAGGCCAGCCAAGTGGGCTCAACATGTTGTTAGTTAGTAGACACTACTACCCTTATAAGTTAAATGCATGGTATGCAGAAAAGGTTAAATGACTGAAGATTTGAGTAAACGATGATGAATTAATTATCTTAATTTAAGGAAGAATTTCAGTCGTGAATGATTGACTACTGATATTCAATATTTTTGTCGATAGGCAGCGCTACTACTTATCGGCAGTTTTTTTAAACAAGTACAAGTTCACAAGTACAATTCCTTAAAAACGATGTGATTACAGTGGTTCATAGTCAACTAAACTAATAACAGTATTCATTCAGTCAGTTGGAAATGTACTAAATGTACGTTTGATTGGTTGACTGATTGATTGGTTGATATGTTTCTATTGATTTGTAAAAGTTTTAAATAAGTAAAATCTAAAATAAAAATCTGTTGGCTTTCACTATTTACAAACTGACATCCACTAGAAATTAAGTGAAAAGAAAATGAACATTGAACAGTCTTATTCCTAACTCGTTGAAAACTCTTTATTGGTGTTAACTCATGACCAATATATGATTTAATGCTGGTCTGCATTTAAGCCCAGCTGTTAACTATTTCATGTATTTGTGATATGCTTTGATGTGGCCTCCACCTAGCTTTCTTCCAACCTACTCCCACATTGAAGTATCTGAGGATACGTAACAGATGTCACAAACATCTCACCTGATGAAGGTTCTTTTCACCGGCCATCCTTCCGTAGTACCGTATTCTTAACATACGAATTGCTTAATCGATGGTCGCAGGGTATACGAGAGATGCTTCGAAGACATCGATGTTCGAGTTCTATTAGCCTATGATTACCCTTATTATTCTTAGTGGCCATATTTCACACCTGTAAAGTAGAATGAAGTGAACTACTGCACGGTAGATTCATTGTCTGATTAGTAGATAAATATCTCGCCTATGCTAAAAAGTGATGTGCAATTTGGTAAAAGCTAGTTGAGCCTTGTGTTTCTGTGTCGAGATTTCGTTACACATCACACCGTCAGGACTGGTCAAACTTACTTCAAATCATGTGTAGTTTTTAATCATAGCAGTTACGTATGCTGGTGTGCATGATATTTTTATTAATTTATTTCGTGTAATTTATATTCGATGCATGAACTCTGTAACAATGAATTTTCGTTTATTCAAACGACAATAACCAAAAAGGAGCTAGGGAAAATCTGTGAATCCTTTTGATGACATTTCTTAAATTTTTATGGATAATTTAAATTCATGTTAAAATTGTCACATATTTTATGAAAATCTGTAAGTTACGTACAATTTCCAATAATTAAAATAATCAATTAAAACAAAACGTTTAAAATAAAATGCTTTTTAACAGACCAATATATCATCGGATTATCAATCAATGTTCAATTAGTATTTGATTTCCATTTTACATAAAATAAAACAAAATCTGTTCTTAGAAAAAAATATTCATTGAACTGATTGTTAATTAAAGTATTTTTTTCTTTTTAAAATAAGTAGTATATAAGAAAATTGAAAAACTTTTGTTTTAATATTAGTTTTTCCTGATTAATCATTATTATCTTGTCACATCTTATGCTAAATTGAAGTACTTAAAATGTAGAAATATAAAAAGAAGACGTTTATGACTTCATTACTGTCAGCAAAAAAAGTTGTTTTTTCATATTTCGTTGGTTATTGGATTGTGTTTTGTACAGTTGATTAAAAACTTAATTTAGTCAACGGAATACATCCATTGTGTTATAAATGCAAAACAAGAAAATAACTTTTACAACGAAAAATTTTATTTCAGTGTACTAAAACACTAAATTCCTACTTAATTACTTACTTAGGCCAGTTACCCCTAATAGAACATAAGCTCCTGACCTGCATTCTCCACTTCACTCTGTACTGAACCTTCTTTTTCAGTTCTATCGAATTGCTGTTTGTTCTTTTCATGTTTTGGCTTCCGATTCTCGGTGTTATGTGTTCTCTGATACAACTCTTTTCCTTTGGTCTTGAAGATTCCCACTCTGGGATTGCTTTGTGAAGCAGTTAGGTACTTTCCGCAATGTGTGTCCTATCCACCTCCAGTGCTTTTTTCCAACTTTCTAAATTCCTACAATTTTTATAGTAGTAATAATTATTAAGATGTTTATTATCTTAGGGTAGCAACGAAATCATGATTTAATCTTGGTGTATTGTTTAGAAAAATCAGAACTGTAATTACAAACGAAACTTATTCAATCTTTTCTCTTCCTTATGATCTCAACCTATGGTTTTTCAAAATTATTACATCTTTGAACCCTTAACAGTACGTTTCTATTCGCTTACTCTCCTCCTCTCTTTTTCTCCTTAAAAGTATTTCATCACAATTCAAACATTTTAATTTATCAAGTCCGCATAACTCTACGCATATCAAACGTCTCTATGTCATTCTTGATAAATATTCGACTTTATCATTGATTGTATTCTTAATAAAAGTAACATAATTTCTGTGATTTCATTGGACTGTGCTTTGTCAGTTATGATGTTAATTTTTAAATGCACCTTATTAAATAAATAATATTTTGTTGCGAGTAAGTTAGTAAATGCTGCACCACAGTAGATTGTCATACTGTTAGCGTGGAATTACATAATGATCGGTCTGGAATGTTGATGCAACTGGTTTTGCTGAGTTTCGATTACTGAAGTCCGTATAGAAAGTGTTCTCTTTGTTTTGTCACACACTTGTGGGCATCTGTATTTTTTTATTGACTCTTGAGTAGTGGTAGGTGACATTAGGTGCAACAAAAAACTTTCAAAAATCAACTGTCCAATCATAGTGAAACTAATTCACTGTCGTTATTTAATCATGTTATTAAAACAATTAAAGCTTAATCATTGAACTGTTTTTAAATACAACAGTCAATCTAAGTTTTATTGAACACTGTGAAATTCAAAGTCGTAGAAATGATATTAAGATGGTTTTTTATTTGTGTGCATGTGTGTGTATGAATAAAAACAAACTTTTGCCATAGTAGTTTTAAAACGAGAACGCTTTCACAAAAGCAATAGTAATAACAATAATAACTTATTTTTCAAGTACAGTTATGGAGATTAGTGTTTGTTGCACATTAGGATCACCAGTCGATCATTTTTAGACCACCATTAGAAGCCTATAAACACTGGACGACCGTTTCGTCCTGATATAGGACTCATCAGCTGCACCTCGCAGTCGGTCTTCCATATAAACGCCTAACCTCCGGACCACTGGGACGGCATTCAACAGTGTTAATGTCTAACTCTGATCAACCTATAGATTTATTCAATAATAGCTTATTTTGAGAAGAATCTTTGTAAATTTCTAGCTAAAATGCCTATCTATGACTAGTGTGCTGCAATTCTTAGAAGATTGAAATGGGTAATTTTTTAACAGATAAGAATTGTATACGATTGCATCATATTATAAATCAATTATGAATCGATCGTTTGTCAACTATATTCGTATGTTTTATTTTTAAAACAATTTAAATCGATGAGTTGAGATGTACTGTCTAAGTGCGGAAAGTGAAGCAGGAGTTTTCCGCAGCGAATCACTCGCTGTGCCTTTAAACTAGTGGTCTAATCCATAAGGCAGTGTGATAACATTAGAAGATGCAATCTTATGTTACCCGGTGACCGTCAATAGATTCAGATGCTATTTTTACCGTCATCATCCTGAAACCAATGTACACCATTAGTTTGAAATCAGAATTTCCAACTTTTCTAGGTAGACCCTTCTGTACCTATCGACCTGGTGTAGAAGTCATCCTCTCAACTTTAGTAAGCAACACATCGACATAAGAAGATAGTGAGTAGGACTGCTCGTAGCGGCAATGTACGCTTTAACATGAGAGAGAAATTTGAGTGAAAACAGCAAGTTTCTTTCACTCTCTGTTCGGATATTCATCCAATATCCTAAGATCATTGTTTGTAAGTCTAATTCTATTGGTCAATTCCTATTGGCTGTCATAAATACCAATGTCACAGACTTCAATGCTATTTCCTTCTTGACCTAAATGTATGAATACGCATTATCTATAACGTTTTAAGGTCCGGATCCCTAGTCCAGGATCCTGATTCTCTTTTGAACTCGGACCTCGTACTTTCTGGATGCTTGTAGAATGCATGTTCTTTTCTTCTTTTACTCAATATGGGGGTTTGGGACACTCGGATTAGAGTAGCCTGTCGTGTCGCTGGATCCTTGATCCTCTCTCTCGTATTCTGTCTAAGGTAAACTCGTAATAGTTCAAGCATATCGAATTGTCATGTTTACGTGCATGTGTAACATCTCAGTCTTACTAGGACCAGAACAATAAAACTCTCTTCAGCGCTTTGCAGTTTTATTATCTTCCATTGAAAGTAGTTTTCTTTTTAATGTTAAACTATTTTCAAACTATTAAGGTAAAAAAATATGAATTTTTCATTACCACGAGTTTATTTTTCTATGAAATGAATTGAGAGTCATGTTTCATCTTTATCATGAATTGCTTAACTTCTCATACATACAACTGATGCTTATTAAACTAAGAAAAATAAGTTCATGTCATTAATTATCTGATAAAAATTCCTTTTCATATCTGTAAAACAATTAATTGAGCTGCTGAATTATAAAATCTAATATTAAATATATATAATTTTATTAATGTCTAATTATATATTTCAATGATTATCAGCTACTACTGATTTATCTTTTAAGTAGTACATTTTTTCCTGATCATTCTAGCATTCGTTTTGTTTGGTTTCAAACTTCTTAAGAAAATAATTCTTTATCTAAGGGCTAAATCTGTTATTTTTTGAAATCAAATCTATGTGTAAAACGTGAAGCACTTTTTCTAATTGTTTAATCTGATTTTTTTCTCATTATTACTCATCTAACATGTACTATCAATGATAAAGACTGAAGTAGTCAAGCATGTCCTTCAGCTTCATTTATCTCGAGAGTCTCATCAGTACTGGTGGCCTGATGTGTGACGAAATCTCAACGTGGATTTAGAATGCTCGACTGGCTTTTTCCAACTGGCATCACTTATGGAGTAGGCAAGATATCCGCTTACTAACCAAAACACGGTTCTACCGTGCAAAAGTTCGCTTCGCCCGTTAAACGAGTATGAAACATGGCTAGTAAGAATATAGGATATTTGTAGTCTACTAGTATTCAATAAAATTGTTAGGAAACGGGTACTATGTAAGGATGGTAGGTGAATAGATGACGTAGTGAAACTTCACCGGTTGAGGTGTTTGAGACATATGTTACATATGCCCAACCACCGACTACCTCGATGAGTGATTATGTCTGATGTAGAGGTAGGCTAGGAAAAAGCTGATTGAGGCCAAACTAAAACATATCACAAATCCATCAAGTCACTAACAAATGGACTGAGTCATGTCGATAGATGTAGACTGCCTGTTTGGGGTGTGCGAGACATTCATAACTGGTGGTTGGAGACTTTGAATGACTTAGCTGAAAATCGTTTGCAATGGCACAGATGCACTCATTCTTTGCCTTTTCTTGAATCCCAATCTCTTCTGAATTCTTTATCATCTTTATTTTTCCATTTTTTAAACTTATTTCACTGAGTTATCTTTCTTGGATCATATATTCTAACCCTAATCTTCTACAGTACTGCTAATACTTCTACTACACCTACCACTGTGGGATTTGAACTGACAGTTGCGTCTCTGTGCTAATGCGATATGGCCACCTGAACTAATGTACTCATGTACGAAGTTCCGCATTATAGCTGATACTAATACTAATCAATATCAAACTGTTTAGTTTTCACTGATTATTCAAATTTACCTTGTTAAAATTTACAATGAAATATGTTTGAATGTTACTTAGCCAAAGCTAATTGACAGTACCTCATCAACTTATTAGTTTACTAACAGAAAAGCATATTTATCCTGGAAAGTTAATGCCCGTAACTTGAGTATCAGCATTAGTTCGAATCCTACATCGTGTATTTTATGCAACATACACACACGTTCAAGCCTTCCTGTCAATCAAATCTTCCTTTGAATATCTACTTCACATTCTACTTTTCTTTTCAATTATAAAACAAAATATCAAGAGTTTTGCATTATTTTAATTTTAATTTTAATAATTATTTGACCAGAAAACTCTTTCGAAAATATCTCACTGCTTTCAATCAAATTATATTCTTAATTATTATTATTCAAAAAGGTTGCATTATTTTTTAATTTTCTTTTGCAACTGACCTTAAAAAAAAAATAAAAGACTGATCAGACACAAATAAAATTGAATTATTTTGTTATGAAACTAAATTTTTTAAAACAAGAGAATTGAACTTTCGCGGTTATTTAAAAAAGTTGACAATAATACATTAAAATATTTTGTTAAAATTCCTATTTGAAGTAAATTACAAATCAAGGAAACAGGAAATTTTTTGAAAAACGAAATTAGTATTTATCTTGTGTATGGTCAAAGTGAGCTATAGCTAACTGATAAGATTCAGTAAAGTTTTTTGTGTTTGATCTGCGTGAATCACTTTTGTTTAAAAACATATAACTCTATTTTGAATTGATCATTGAATTGAATGAACGATCAACATTTCCGTTTTACTAAGTTTTGGCTGAAGTAGTGTTTATATAAGTATATGAATTAAAGAAATTAAACTGAACGCTGTACTTTCAAATTACAATTAATTTGTAACTTGAAATGTGAAAAATTATAATTCGTGTCCTCATTATTATTAGGTGTCTACTTTAAACTTGAATAATGAACTTTAGTAGTAATGAAAAAATGTGATAAAGTATTACACATAAGAAGAATACATTTTCAAAATTATTACCGTGTAAAAAAAGTACAAGCATGTAATATACTTATGTAGAGGTAAACTACCGTACATTTACTTAGATTGCTAGATTTAAGTTGATCGTTTATAGGAGGTAGCCAGGGAATTTCACTATGAAATGATTGAGATACTTGCAAGTGCTGTAGAATTAATGATAGTGCGTTGAGTATTGGGAGAAGCTGGGCGTAGACATTATGATCCAAGAAGAAAGATTTAATTAACTGATTGAATGATCTAAGATAAGTTTAAAACTGTCGATCTGAGGTAATACAAAGTTGCTGTATTTGTGCCATTGACTGATTCTAGACAGAGCAGCATAATGTCTCCGTCAATCGGTTACAGGTATTCTTTACCTACCGACCAATATGACTCAATTCAATAGGCAATGTCCCTCCTATGAAGTGATACTGTAGTGAAGGCGAACACAGGTAAGACAACCGAATTGTATTTAACGAAAATTACAGAGTTACTCAGTAAAATCGGAAAACCATATCGTAAATCGTTCATTTGCAAAATATCAATTCATCATATCGAACTAGACTGTTCCCGTTGCAAACATCAATGCATTGTCATTATTCATGCGTTTCATACAAATTCCATTGTGTTCCCACTCTTCCTTTCTTGCTCTTCCCCCATCTTCTGCTGCCAGACATTACGTTGATACTCACGTCATATACTACTTATAAGTAGCTCGCACCACAATACTTCATCCTGGCTTAGCTACTTTTACTTTCCATCTGAAAATATGTGATTTCTTTCAATTAAATTATTATTATTATTCAAAAAGGCTTCATTTTTTCTCAATTTTCTTTTGTAACTGACCTTAAAAAAAGTGACTGTGCACAAATAAAATTGAGTTATTTTGTTTAGAATGTAAATTTTTCGAAAACAAAAAGAATAAACTTTTGCGGTGGTTATTGAAAAAAGTTGACAATAACACATTGACTTTTTTTAAAATCCCTATTTCAAGTATATCAGAAATCAAGGAAACAGGAAATTTTGAAATCTATGTTTTTATTTATTTATAGATAACTGATAATATTTGCCTCAATCACTGGTTTGTTTTAAAACGTATAACTTTATTTTTCGAATTGATCATTGAATCGATTGAATGATCTACATTTCCGTTTTAGTTAGTTTTAGATGAAGGAGTGTTTGTACAAGAAAATCAAATTGAACGCTTGTTATGCATTCATGTAAACATGTTATTTTGACATACTTGAACTATTATGAGTTTACCTTAGTCGGAGAGCGAGGATCGAGGATCCGGCGATACGACATACTCCTCAAATTCGAGTGCCTAAACCCCCATATTGAGTAGAAAGAAGAAGACTTGATATGAAGTAAAACCTGTATTCTATAAACGTCCATTAAGTACGAAGTCCGAGTCCAGAAGCTAATTGGGATCCCGGACTAGTGATCCGGGTCCTGGTCCAGGTCATAAAACGTTACAGATAATGCGTATTTATACATTTAGGTCGAATAGGAAAAAGAATCGAAGTCTGTCAGTAGTAGGCGAAGCTAGGCGTAGACAATATGATACGAGAATAAAGATTTAATTAACTGATTAAAAATTATAAGTTTAACACTATAGATCTGAGGGAATACAAAGTCGATTCATTTGTGCCACTGACTGATTCTAGGCTGAGCTGCATAATGTCTCCAACAACTGGTTATACAGTAATCACGCAGATATTTAACCAGGTATTCTTTACCTACCAATATGACTCAATTCCATAGGCAAAGTCCCTGCCTTTAGTTTTCTTCAAACCTACTCTTAAAGCAGCCAATATTGCTCATTGAGACGGGCTATAGTTAAGTTGGCGTAATCTATATCTTATGAGGATTTAGTACTTTGTTAGTCGATTTTCTATGCGTGTCGAGTGCCTTCAGGTTAACATCAACACTAATCACTTGATAGATGTTCTCATTGTAAAAAATACATATTTTCTATGTTTAATCTACGTTACAATCATAGACATAAACCTATCAACTACTTCCATGATTCATATTTTTAAATAAACCCAATTAAATGTCCTAACTGAATGAAGTGCATATACAACGATTGAATGAATTTATCATATTTTACAAATATTTTTGCAAAATACAATAATGCATATATATAGATTTACCGGGCTGAAATTAATCCGTTCAAGTAGAGTATGAAAACAAACCGTTGACCTTGAACCACCCACCTCTCAACCAATCAAAATGTAGTAATTATATTTTCGTATTAAAATACAATGCAATTAGAAATGGATGAATAGTTTCAATATGATTAATGAAATTATTTTCATGATAATTAAACAAACAAACGATATTATGATTAAGAATTTGAATAAGATTCTAAAACTCCCTCAATTAGTTGATAATAATGATATGAATTTTTTGGGCAGAAAATTTCTTATAGGAGAGATTAGTTGTTCAAACGTTCAGTCTCTTCTGTATTGTATATTTCCTTCAAAAGTTACTTACTTACTTAATTACCTTCTTCTGTTACCCCACAAATGGAGCATACGCTGCATAGACCAGTATTCTCCAACCTATTTTGCCCACAGTTTGTTCATTCTTCTCATGTCTGTCTCCATTTCTCGGCGTAATGTGTTCATTGGCCTTCCTCTTTTCCTTTGACCTTCAGGATTCTAACTGCGGGCTTGTCTTGTGACACGGTTGTGTGTTTTCCAAAATATGTGTCCTATCTACTTCCGGCGCTTCTTCCCGATTTCTTCCTCCGCTGGATTCTGGTTTGTTCTCTCCCACAGTCGGCTATTGCTGATGATGTATCACAAACGGATCCTCTCCATCTTGAGCAGACAACTGTTAACAGATACTTGTATCTTTTGGATGATGACTTTGGCAGTTCTCCAAGTTTCAGCTACATACAGTAGAATCGTCTTGATATTTGTATTCCTCCTTATTCCTTCAAAAGTACTACTATGTAGATTTTGAACGTATTTATGCCTTTTGGTTTATCTTCTCAAATTGAGGAGATCCTGTGAAAATCAAAAGAGAATCAGCAAATTATTAAGTACTGTCTGCTCACAACACTACCAGATATCGGAAACTAATGTGTTAATCTAACATATCATATTTCAAACGTTAAGGTTTTCAAATATGATCATGAACTGATCAATGTCGGACCACTATCGGAAACGTAGAAGACCTGAATGACAGTTTTGTCTTAGTATGGAACTCGTCAGCGATTCCTTGCCTCGACCTTCACACGCGGAAGTCAAACTTAAGACCTTCAGTCTCGTATGCGAACGCTTAACCTCTGGACCCCTGAGTTGGCATTCAACCGTGTTAATATACAACTTCAGCAAATCCATTGTCTTGAGCGACCTCACCCATCGTCATCTGTGTGCAACTGCTTCACACATTCCAGGGTTGAAATCTATTCGTGTTAAAACTATTCTTTCAGAAGGAAAAAAAAGGAACAAAACTTTTAAAATCACTAAACATTAAATAACTTATTTACTCTTATTTTTGTTTAAAAAAAATCCTAACAGAAGTTTTATTCATGGAGTCGATTTCAATGCAGTTGACTATGATGGACGTACCGGTCTTCATGTAGCGGCTAGTTCTGGTTCATTTGATGCAGTGAAATTTTTCATTGAAGTTGCTGGTGTTCAACCAAAACCATTAGATCGTTGGGGACGTACACCATTTTTGGATGCGAAACAATTTGGTCATGAAAAAATTGCTGAATATTTAGAAAGGTAAGCTATTTGCTGTATCGATCGGTTCACACAACAAAAACTAATCTAATCATAGTAAATGTACAATCTATTTTGAATTAGATGAAGAATATGAACGTGATATTGCATAATTGAAGCAACATTTGGATATCTAAGTATGGTATAGAATGTTAAAAGGAATTCAGGTAGTCCATGTTTAAGTTGAGCGCAAGACATTTCACATGGTTTTAGCATGTTGATGGTGCATATGACTGCATGATGCTTGTTTTTCCATTTTTTTTATGTTAACAGAAATACTACTTGTAAATAGTTGAAATGTTTCAATTGAAATTTTTGTACACATGACGAGTCAAAAGTGGAATGACTAACAAACTACGTTATTGTTTCCGTTCTATTGAATTTAAAGCAAGGAAATTTTTAAATAGTTCATGAGTATTGAGTCGTTTTACATTGTTGATCAAATTTCAACAACCAACCCTGAATTACAACGTTTAATCTAAATATCTGGATATCACATAAATTTTAGTCAACAAGCTGTACTTATGATTTTGGAGAAACTGATGCTCTTAGTTAGATTTAAAAAACCCGTATCTTACAGTTTCGAATCCTAATGTATGACGTGGAATATACAATCGTAGCTAAGTATGAACGTTAAACCAACTGAAGAACATTGAATTTTATATTAATGATACTTTGAAATTAATTCAAAGTTAGCTTTATACACATTATTTTAGGTGAAGCAGAATACGAAGATCATTTGTACTACTTTTAATGAACAATTTATTTATATAGCAAACAATTTAATTAGTCAACTTGTAAACAGATAATGAAAAATTATAAAATGTGGGCACTAGTGACTAGTTTCTTGAGAAAATTTTCAGAGTTCTTGTGACTAGCTGTAACCAGCGGAGTTCACTGCTCTCGGGTGTAAGCAGTAACTACCGAAGACAATGGGTAAATTTACGCAAAAATTATAGATCAATCAATGAATCAACAGCAACGTAGAACTTCGTACGCAAGTATATTAGTTTACGTTGCGAAACCACATTACCACCGAGGTGAAAATGTCAATTCAAATCTCATAGTAGTAGAGGTAGTGAAAGCAGTAATAGGATAGATTAGGGTTCGAGGATATTATTCAAGAAGTAGAATCTCGTGAAATAAACTTCAAAAGAAAAAGATAAAGGTGATGAGGAATTCAGAAGGTTAGGATTTGAGAAAACACAGAGAATGAATGCACCTGCGCCATTACAAACGGTTTTGAGCCATGTCATTCAAGGTCTCTAACATTCGATTCCTATCATCTCGCACAACCCAACCAGTTAGTTGACACCTACCGCCATGACTCAGTCGACTTTTCAGCGACTTCATGTATTTGTGCAATGTTTTGTTTTAGTCACCCCTAGCTTTCTTCCAACCTATTCCTTGAGCGCAAAACGTAGCTCGATGAGTCAGTCGGTGGTTAGGCATACGTAACAAATGTCCAAAAACCATAGATCGATCAAAGTTAGATATAACACTACTGGATGCAGTCTCAGGTTTGATGTTCACGCGCGAGACTGACGGTCCTGGGTTAGATTCTGTTGTCCCGTGTATACGCAGTGCTGATGAGTCCCGTATGAGGACGAAGTAGGCACTCAGTGCTTCCGAGTTTCTAACGGTGGTCAAATAATGATCAATTTATTATTTCAATCAAAAAACAACTACTTCCCTATATCTACGATGAAAATAATTCATACTTATGTGTATACCATTTAGGTAAAAAGTAAATTTATTGATATGAAAACTAGATAACATAAATAAAGTAAACATTTTTTTGAAAACTGATTTAAAGTTGATCATTTTTTGATTGTTTAAACATCAAGCCATTGTGCATGAAATATTGACTAAAAATATTCTTTATTTTTGTTCATTGGACAGATTTTTTTTATTCACGTTGATTAACTGTGTCCCTTTTTTGTTAGTTTGCTTGCTTATATTTAGTGTGTTTTAAAAATGTAGAATTTTTTTCCCTTTTCGATTTCAATGTTCAATAATATGAAAAGATTCCCTAGATGATAAACTACTATTGATTCGTGGTAGTAGTATAGTATGAGTACAATGAAAATGTTATCTGATGACTTTCTAGAAAAATGAAAATAAATATCAATGAAACATGTTAAGCCAATAAAACAAATTCTAATACAGTAAAGAATTTATAAGAAATGAATTTATTCAAAGTGTTAACAGGAATCTTCTCCGAGTTCTAGTGAGAAGACGTGACCAGTGAAGTTCAGCCTGTTCGGGTGTAGGCAGTGTCTACCGAAGACTATGTATGAGGTTGCGGGACTCCGTGAATTTGATCAAGTTAGACATTAACACAGTTAGATACCGGCTCAGTGGTCTAACGGTTAGGACGTTCGCGCACATTACCGAAGGTCCTGGGTTCGAATCCTGTGGGGTGGAGGAGCCCTGGATGCTCACTGCTGAGGAGTCCCATACTAGGACGAAACGGACGTCCAGTGCTTCCGAGTTTCTAATGGTGGTCTGCTATTGATCGATTCATGGTTTCAAAAAATGTGTAACTTAACAATCTTCACAACCCCGTCATGCTAACAGGAAATTGTCAAGTTTAGAGTGATTTTCGACAGATTGTTAACTATAAAGATCAATAAAGTTTAAAGGTGTTTTCAGTTTATCAAAAGTTATTTGAATTGCAAAAATGTACACACTAATAGTGATACTGATTTAGTAATTCAAAAGATGTTTTACTTTCTGTGTGATTCAATAGTGAGTGATCGTAGGTTTGATTGTGGGCGTTGTCTTAACAAAGTAAATATATGAAAGTATTTACTTATGCTTGTAACCTTTAATGGAGTATAAGACGCTGACCTGCGAATTATTTTACCTTGTTAGAGTATTTTTAGCAAGTTGGAGTTTTACGGGATGAGGTCGCTAACTCAACCCTCCCCACTTGTCTAGGCTTGAGACCTCCAGTAATCCCAGAAGGTCTTGTGGCGTAATGTAATTTATGAGATAAGGATGTAACAAACATTTAGTGCTTTTATCGGTTTTCATAGGCTCTAATATTTAATCGATATATAATCTATGATCAACTTGTATAGACCAACGCGTACCTAAACTTAGATGTTTACTTACGTAAAGAGTGTGATACTGTGCAATCACGAAGTAGACTGACTGAACATTATGTTGGATTAAGTTTAATTTCGATCTATCTAGGCTGTGAAATGTTGCGACAGATAATCTATACTGCTTTCTCATTCTTCTATTATGACTAATAAAAGTCAGTAATAACATCTTTTGTAGTAATTACATTTTTAGCGTAAGCCATTCTCAAAAATGCATATGAATCAGGATTGTTCATGACAGGATATGCCTTATGTATACCAGCTGGAGATTAGTAAATTCACTTCATTTCCGGCTTACACTGCCATTCATCCTCTAGGTTGCGCGGAAATCAATAGCCTTTTGTTTCTGATATACTACTTGGAATTTAATCAGTAGTCTCTCTATGTTTATATATAGTTTGTTTATGGTGGATAGTTTCAAGGTCTGGTCATACGTTACTTAAAAAAAATCCAAGTTGAGGGAGCGTGTAATCTGCATGAACTATACCGTTACCTTGTTTGACCAACTCAAGAAGTTGATTTTACAATTTTTCCAGTCAGACAACTAACCAACAATAGTTTAGTTTACATACGATATATTGAACATTGAATAACGAAATTCTTCTTTAAATATATTCTCAATGTGTATTATATTTATTTTATCTGATAATATTGTATAGGATGTTAAAAGATTGCACACATGATTAGCATGTAGCCCGTTTATTATTTATTTCATTTGGCGGGAAATTCCTTTTTTTCCTCTTACAGATTAATAATTCATTATTTTTTTCATATGTTATTTTGTTTTCATTATTTTTATGTTCATTTAGTAAAAGTAAACGAACTGAATAATTCCAGAGAAATACCGATGTATACGTACTCACACACACACACACACAGTCACAGGAACAACAACAACGACAACAGAATTACTGAATTCATTCCATTTGTATCTGTTCAATTATCGATTTCTTTTTTTGCTTGAATTCATTCGCTGAACAAAATGAACCAAAGGAAAAATCTATAAATCTTCCACTTTTTTCCTCAGATCTCTTTTTATTATCTACTTATCATTTTTGTTTGATTTTATTGAATGTTACTACTGGCAATTTTATAAGTAGTAACAAAGGACTATAGATATATAAATCACTTGAGATTATTGTATTTATGATTTTCGATAAATATTTATGAATTCCTGCTGTATTAGTTTGTTTTCTTTTCAAATTCTGTGCATTTATGTATCATAATTTCGAGTATTTAAATGAAACTAGTAATTGATCAAACTCAATTCAAAATTTATCCATATTGTTAAATATAAATATATATATATATATATATATATATATATATATATTTCATTGTTGAGTTCTATGTATTTATATTACTTGAATTAGGAAATATTCAACAGCATAGTAGTAACAACATATAGTAATCAGTTAGTCAAGTGTCCTATTAACTCTAGTACATATCTGCATCAGTTGTAGTTGTCACGCCATATTTTGACCGCCGTTAAAATTGTAGTGCCTCCACATATATTCGTCGCTTTTATTCATGTGTGTGCATACCCATCTCGTTGATCACATGTCTGTCTTATTTTTGTCTGACTATATATACTTAGTCATGCTCTCTCTCTTGGAGTTGGCTCAACAGCCTTCTCCGATTCACGTCGCTTCATCCCTTTCATTCACTGCTTCTTCGCTTCGCTTTGTGATGTGTCCCAAATAAACGTATTCATCACTAAGAGTTGAAGATAGTTAGCTTTACATGCACCCAGACTTCTAGAAGGGAGTTACTTAATGTTAAGTGAAGCACATGACGAAATTCGAAATGGAATAAATTTAGGGTATCATTTACCAGGTCAGAGATATATAGAGATTAAGAAGATCATATCACAGCTGTAACGATCATTATGCATACTTCACAAGTTATCGAGATGGCAATCTTTATAAATCCTGTCATAACAAATGTACCTTGAATGCGCAATGATGAGCCTGATCAGAGAAAATGAAAGCTGTTGAGGTATGTATGAATTATCAAAGCAGAATATGATACTGAGTCTTGTAGGATTATTTAAACTGAATCACATGTGGAAAACAACTGTCTCCATAACGCTATACTAAATATCACTCAATGTGCTCAATAGTGACTAGCTTCGTGAAGTTACTCTCAGAGTTTAATGAAAAGACATGATCGATGGAGTTCCAACCTGTCGAGGGTAGAGAATAACTACCAAAGACAATGGATGAGATTGCACAAAACATTAGGTCGATCAAAGTTAGGCGTTGACACCGTTGGATGCCGGCTCACTTGTCTAGACGTCTCGCATTTGCACGCGGGAATGAAGGCCACACATGTAGGTCAGTTGTGTAATAGGACGAAGCAGCCGTCCAGTGCTTAGCTGTCTAACAATGGTCTAATAGTCACTGATTCTCCATTTCAGCGGGAAAAAACAGTCTTAATAATACTTAAATGAATAGCTAAGAAGACATAGATCAATGTTTAACATTCGGACAAGTTAACTAATGGTGATCACAAAAACATTTAGAATAGGTCACATTGCTCGTTTGCGAGAGCGTGATTATTCTTTTGGAATTATACTTTTGATTAAATATATCACTCCATTCTTAGACTACATGCCTTCTCCAAACGTTGACTATTACTGTAGGATTAGTGAGCATCGGACTCCAGCGTAGAAGCGTTCGGAGGTTGGAATTGTCGGAATTCCTTCTGCATTAATGTCAGGATAATAATACCAACTTGAAATTCTCATTCTATCATTGATGTTTATTTGAAGTACCATCCCAGAGGATTTTTCATCATATCCCACTACGTCGGAAAGGATAATACTATTGTAAAATATGCAAAGAAGGAAACAGCAGACAACAGCTTTACTAAAAAAAATATTAGTGCCGGTAAAGTAACACCAGAAATTAGCCGGACCATCAATATATTATCTTCTTTTTCCTTGTCAACGGACTGATCTTTGAACATGAAATTGTCTGAAAAACATCGTCAAGGTCGAGAATAGCCAACACGGATTACCAAGCTTAATAATACTGAAAGACCCCTGAATTGATGCATCCAAACTTTGTAATTATCTAGTCCGTAGTATCAAGTCTGCAATATTACATCCTTACAAGTGTATTTTTCCGTAGGTTTGTCACGGAAACTGTAAGATCTGAGCATCAGGTAAAAGGTTGTGGTCATGCCATTCCTATTCTATTGCAGTGGATTGAAACGTACATCTTAGTCTCTTTATCTTGAGTGATAGATGCTCGAAACTGAACTATATCAGATATGTTATTTTTATGGCTTAAGTTCTAGTTTTGTCAGAAAAAGGTTATTTCGCTTCTCTTTTCGACCATTTAAAATAACAATACAATGATAGCTCATGATATCAAACATTCCGTTCAATTCTATTTTCATGCACAGTAATATCACGAGGAAAGATATTTTCACTTTTTCACATTTCATGCTGCAATTTTCACGGTCAACATCTTACGTTACTTTTGGGGAAGTTAGATCCCCAGAACTCGCTTGATAAAGGCCTTAATTTTGGACTTTATGTTTCCGAGCATGGGCCAATCGCTTAACCTTGAGATTTCATTTCACACCAGGAAAATCCTTGGCTGTGATTGGTTGCTGTGTATTTTGGTGTGGTATTTTTGTGACTGTCCCAATGAATTTTCGATGATGTTTAAATAAACGCAATTTATGTGTTTGGGTTCATTGTGTGCTGGCTTGGTGTTTATAGAATACACTTTCTACTCTATATCAAGTCTTCTGGTTAGCTGGGTCTGGGGTCAGCGGATCAGAGTAGCCTACCTGGACGCTAGTTCATTGTCTCGTTCTCGTTTATCGACTAAGGTGAACCCGCAATAGTTTCAAGCACACCTAGTGACGATCATAACACTTACTCGAGCAAGTAATACGCAATACGTTGTAATTACAGTCATTAAAAAAATGCGTTATCAAAAACCAGGAAGCAAGCATTCATTTCGCTCGGAAATATTTATGGTCCCTATGAAAATAGCTTCCTTAGGTATGGTATATATAACAGATAAGAAAGATATCAGCACAGTTGGGCAGCCGACATCAGCGTATTCAGAAGATTATTCTTCAAGGTCTTATAACCACAGGAAGCCTAAACACCTTTTTAAAGCTACCTAGGGGATGCGGCTATGGCAACTCTTAACTTTTCGTGAAGACAAGTGGGTGGAATTACCACACAAATGTTCATGACTCACACAAGACATACGCACAGACACTTTGAAGTTCACAACGTCGTCGCGCCCCCTCTCCTTAATAGAGACATTAATATCTTGAATCTAGTGCAGAGAAGAGCAACCAAAAGGTGAATAGGGTCGAAGAACAAAGCTTACAGAGACACACTGCCTCTGAGTTACAGGACGCAGGGGTAATCTGATAACTGCATATAACATAGTAAGTATGCCGCATTATTCAAATATATGTACCGTGCAGAAGCATCACCAACACGTCATTGAAGTTCATCCTCAAAGAATCGCTCAGCAAAGAGCGAATGTTCAGTTTCCTGCACACGTTTTCTCATTCAGAGTCGTCCCAACTTGAAATAATCTTTCAGGTGACCACAGCCCTCTCAGTGGATATTTTCAAGAGTAGACTTGGTAAACATGTACTCGTATACGGATTATCAAGTACATTACGTAAATACTGAAGAAGCCGCTTAATATGGGAAAAAACTGAGCAACACAGTAATAACTATTTCAGTCGTCTCAAATAATATTTGACAAACTGTTTGGATATTTCAATATTTTTGGTAGTTTACAAATACTGCTGTGAAGTCATGAACTTAAGTTTATACTTATTAAAATTGGGTTCTGTTAATGCAAAGTTTGCTGGAAGCTGTCAATATCCAGGCACTTAGTTCTAAGAGACGCCACTAGCTGACTACCGATTTCTAATTAATAATTCATGTTCTAGTATAAAACAACCGATTCTCGTTTTTTCTGTACAGTTCAATTTTCCCAATGTTGGGGACATTATTTCCCCAGAACTCACTTGGAAATGTTATTATTTTGTAACTTATTTCTGAAATATTGATTTTTGACGTCTTCGCACTTAGGACGCTAGGTGGACGACCTTCAGCTTACTTTTCCCACTCGAAGAATCCATCACTGTCATTGGTTGATGGATCATTTTAGTACGTTGATTTGTGGCTCTCCCAAGGGCATCTCTATCAATGTATAAATAAGCTTGATTTATGTGTTTAAAAGACGCATTTTCTGGGTGCTTTTAGAATATACTTTCTACGCCTTACAAAACTTCATGCTTTGTTAGCCGGGGCTGGGACAACGGATTAGAATAACCTATCGTGTCACTGAGTCATCGTTCCCGTTACGGTTAAGAGTAAGGTGAACTCGTAATAGCATTCAGGTATATCAGTTGACGAGCATATCAAATAACAACTAGCAAGCTTCAAGGCATGCATCATCAGGCTCAGATAGTCCAGAGGGGTGATAATAATCAGTCTAAAAGTATGTATTCACGAAGTCTTTTCATGAAGCTATCAACTAAAAGGGCAGTGGTCACGTTGGCGGAGGTAACACTCTTAGTGAGAAAAGTGTGCAGGAACCTTGATATTTACTCTGACAAGCAATCTTTCGGGGGTTACTTCAAGGGACGTGGTGGTGATGTTTGGGCAAGATAATCATATTGAAATGTTTCAGGATAAATAGTGTGTTGGTTGCCATCTCTTAAGTGTACGAGCATAGGTGTCCTCTCTTTTACGTGCTTTTGCGAAGTCATGGAATATCAAATGAGCGGATACTTTTACGCCCGAAAAGGTCGTCCAGCTGGTAAACGCTATGAGAAGATCGGATGCACATGACCAGCCTGTACTAAATCCATGTTTAGCTTCGTGAGGGATTTCGTTTCCATCCATGCACTCCCTCATTTGCTTGTAGGTTTTGTAGGATTTCTTTTACCCATGAACCTAAACGGACACTTCCACTTTGCCTGTATTTTGGCGGAAAACTCTACCTGGACGTGTTTCTTATCACTTCGAACCTTGAGATTGTATGTTTTTCAATGCCACGTAAGAATTACGGTCGGAATTATCCGGAAAGATCTTTCATCTGTTCCACTCGGTGAGCAATATAGTGAAATGCATTGTTCGGGACAGAATTCTGAGTTATTCCTCACACTGTTAGCATTCAAAATCCTCGTATCAATGCAGTAGATAGTAGATGCCCTCTCATAATCGTGTAGTCTGCCCAAGTGAAGCAAAGGGAGAGCTCGTTTAAGTCCTTTTTGAGTAATTCGTTAACGATCAAGTGAAACATAGCTGTGCCGTGGTCGCTATTTCCTATAGGTGTGTAGACAGGGATATCACTGACCAGGAGCTGATCCTAAGCCAATAAATAATTAACATTGAAGGGTTGCATACATTCTCAGTCAGCTTGGATCACTGGATCAAACCCTAGGTGCATCGCTTCATTTAGCTCATCTTTCGGAGCCATCGTAATGGAACGGGTCGACAAATTCCTCTCTATGCATTCGAGTAGCCCTAATGATGTATGGATTAGTCACGGAATCAGATAAGAACGTCCACTGAGGTTTCTTACTAAACAAAATCTTACATGCCACGAAGACTTTTTCCCAACAAACGGTCCTCAATAGTTAAATTCGATCTACGGTCATAAGCAATCTCACCTTCAGAGTACCTTTAACTTCAAAGATACTAATGGGAGGAATATAAACAAACTATTGACGTTACCATATACACATTTGAAACTAATAAGTAAGCAGTGTACAAATACTCTAAAGGATGATACGATTCAATGTCAGATCTAGCTAACCGACAGCCGTTCTGTAGGTTCAATGGTTCATTCCGTCATATGCCCTCTACTTGAGAAGCTTAAACCACGTTTTTATGGTTGTTAGGTACTAACGGGTCGCCAAACGTGGACGGTGATACAGCGAGGCTACAGACAGAACACGATCTTTGAAGACTTCAAGAGCCACATACAGCTTACGTTTACGAGAGCATCACTCGAAACCTGAGAGAACTCTCAGAAGTTCTCGTCTGATTTATCAAGAACTGTGTCATCTAAACACAGACACATCAACTGACCAGGAATTGTTTCATCCTGCTATTATGAAAGAAGAGGCTTTAATCTTAACAATACCGCCAAGTGTGATTTTCTCAAATTAGTCAGTTGATCTGAAACAATTGAAGCTAACTCATATCACATCACTTTTCAAGAGAGGCCTTCAAGCTGCCGGCCGATGGCACTTCTTTCACTACGTAGGAAAGTGTTGGAGTCATATGGCAGACTACAGAACTGTTTATCATCCGTAAAATTCTTTTCTGCTGAGCAACGTGATTTCAAGGAGAATCACTTCTAACTAAGAAATATCTAAGTGATTTCATATCTTAGTACCTACTGTGCCTACTGCGACAAAAATGCTTTTCGAGCACACCTTAAGCTAGTAACTTTGAAGTTCATTTTCTTCCTGCTTGACAGTAGTAAGTTCCACTCACACTTTGAGAGTCTTTTTTAGCCTATTTAGAGTATAGAAATATAGTGTTTCACTCAAAAGGAGAGACACAAAATTAGTTTGAGAACTCAAAAATAAAACTTATTTAGAACTGCTCAAGTCATTGAATATTTATGGAAAATGCGTCTTAGGGTTGACCTTCTAGAGACTCATACCAATCTTAACAATGGTGAACATCCCCTAATATACCTAGGTAAACTTGTCCCAACACATTTATCAGAAAAAGGTGGCCTGACAGCACTGATTTACGCAGACGATACAAGGACCTGGAGGTCTATTAGAAGTGAAGAGGATTCAAATGAGCCTCAAAAGGACCTTAAATCTACTGAAGAATGGACAGTTAAAAACGGTTCAAAACTAAACCAGCCGTAGTATAAGTTTAGAACGTTCTGCCCCTTGTGACAAGAACGATATAAATTTCCAGCTGATGTCCGTTCCTTAATATCTCATCAGATCGCGATCTGTTGAGCACCTTACCGAAGCAGCACCACCACGCCACTCGAGGCAATCATTAAAAAATTCTGCTCTAAAGAGCGAACACTCGGGTCCGTGTACACTTTTTTTCAATAAGAATCGTCACAAGTCGGAATACTTTTCCATGTGTTCACAGCCCTCTTAGTGAATAGTTTCAAGAAGAGACTTGTTGAACACGTACTTACATACGGATTTGATCACTCTCATGGACCAGCTGTGCCTAACTCATGTCTTGAGCTATGCTAGTTAATATTAATGCCATCTTCTCAGATCACTAACTTAATCCATCTCGCTTATTCACTATGTTTCCTCTGCCTTGCTCATACTTCGGTCCTCTCGCACAATCTTCTCTATCAACTGATAAACTAAATAATCCATTTATTTACTTATTTCAGATATCTCCTTCTTATTAGCATTAGAATTTTTTCCTTATTATTCTCCACATCTGAACTAGCTGGCTTCCGGCCTAGTAACGTGATAGCTGCTGGCATCCAGAAACCATACTGCCCTAAAACGAACAAACACATTCAAATCAAGAGACATACAAACTCACAAACAACTGCCAACTGACTAGATTCAGGTCAGTCGATTGGCTAGACCCATATCCATTGGAAAAAATGAAATTCCTGTAACCGTAGTTGAAAAACAAGAACGGAGCGCAAAGATATTAGTTGGTTCATAATAGCTAGCGAAAGAGATATTGGATAGATTGAATTTAACAGATTAGACTGTTGGCAGATTTTCTACCGTTATGAGTAGTCGGATTCCGAAGCTCGCTACAGACTGAGAAGAGGCAGGCGATTTCCCTGAAGTTATTGTGGAGGAATCTAGACGTATTCTTAAGGAATCAGGACTGTATTTCATTATGGTTCATAATGTTTCTCTCTTTTGCACTTATAATATGCCTAACTAGTATCATCGGTGACCCACTGCCTCTAGACGAGGAAACCTGTTGAACAAAAGCATCCTTATATCTGCCCACTATTATATGACCATATAGAGTAGTTTGTTTTAACTCATGTTGTTATGGTGAAAAATCGCAAAAATTTGATTTGTGATAAATGTCGACATTGGAGAAACCGTCCATAAAATTCCAACCGCCAGATTGGGTCACGAATTCATTTGCTCTGAGTGCTAATTCTCAACGTCAAAGGGATGCATCGGAGCAAATAAGACAAGAAACACGCTCTCTACGCTTAGCAGCTGCTCTTAGGACTAAATGGGATGAATTTAACAACACTACAAGACTTGCAGATAGAATTGATGCCATCAAGGATTTAAAGGATATACTGGAGCTGGCACACTCACAGCTAGATGCAGAAATATCAATGGTTAACTTAGGTAAAGAAGCAGTTGAAGAACAAATGAGAAACATAATAATACCCAAAGAATGCGTTACTGAATGTCTCACATTAAGGGATAGACGCAGGAGAATAGACAATGTCGAGGACGCACCAGAACTTCAGTTGAAGAAAGTAAGGTGAATGTCTTTTGCTGATGTTAATTATAGGAAAAAGAGATAATAGATAAGTGCAACAAAAGACTTCAACAAAAAGTAGATGAGGCATTTGAACAAATGATCCTTCTAAAAGAGGCTAGACAACAGGTTTTGCGTGATCTACAGGATAAGAATACTGCAATGGACATTGACGTCGAACAATATAAGCTAGGTCCCACCAGTCCGGGAGTTTCTTACAAACCAAACCCAACGCGAATTCCGAAAGGGTAATTTCAAATATTTTGTTGCCTTTACTATTTCGTACTTTTAAACTGAAACGATTATATGCTCCAAATAATTTAACTTAGATAAAAAGACCTGATTTATGTAGCTTAAAGCAATTTCTATGATTCAAATCCATTTAAAATGGATCTATTCTGAGATATGATTTACTCTTACGAAATGTGCCAGGAACTCAGTTTAGTGTGTAGCACTGATTATCCTATGCCATTAAAAATTACATTCGAATGGCTTTAAATAAATTCAAATGTCTAATTAGCGCGCATCGCTAAATGTGCATGTCGAAGACAAACTATATACGTATTACAAAAGAGCATTTTTAGTAGATATATCTCAGTCTTGCTATTGTAAAAAGTTTAATTTCATAGCTCAGTCTATTAGGTATTTATAAATATCAAGATTTTTAAAGCTTTTCAACGAAATTCGCAGTTCGACTTGTCATGATTTACTAGGCTTCATGTCTGTACGAAGCTGTAATCTACTTAAGACAGTTTTCATAGGTTTCTTTTTAAAATGAAGTTTTCCATGGTATTCTTTTTTTAATTGTTGGAAAATTCCAAACATTTTCACCATAAAACATTATTTTACCTGCAAAATATGAGTCCTTGACCATTCGAAACTGGGTAAAAATGTGTTTTATACTTAAACGTAAGGAACTTAGGGTCTAGAGTTCATTGTTTTGATGATTAAAGCATTAGTTTTTCAATAATTTTGTTATAAAAATGTTCAACTAAAACACTGACCCTTCAAACGCTGTATACTTACCAAAGCATTGAATACTATTGTTCTTTTTACTGAAATAAGCTCGGTTTCAGCCTTAAATGTACGAAATAACAGAAGACATAAACTCACTGTGCAGGGCAGATCCATTTTTTATCTGACTTTGTTAGCTGACATATATTGCAACGTTTGTCTGGTTAATACATTTTATCCAATTTTTCTAAAATTCCATAATTATCTTATAACATGAATAACTCATCATGGTAATTTGTAGGTAACATAATGTTACTCAGTAATTATCAACATCGGAACTGGCGCAGATGTGCGTTAGACAGCATCAGTATGCCGAAACAAAAATACCGCACATACAACAGTCGAATATTATAATACATTTGCAGATCACTTCACCAAATAGAACTTGACAGCTCACTTTCTCAGTTTACAAAATGATCATTTGATTTCCTAAATAAGTACGAGTTAGCATTTTATATTTTTGATTTTTACCCGCTTAATTACCGTGCCTTTTATGATTTGATTCATAAAATAGTAATCAACCCAAGGTAATTCATGTTTTAAGTCAGTTGCAACGTAGAACTTCGTACGTAAGTACATCAGTTCATGTCGCCATTACCACATCAGCACAGTGATATAATTGTCAATTCAAATCCAATAGAAGAAGAGTTGGTAAGGGTATTAGAAGTAATCGGAGAGGTTAGGATGAGAAGATATTATTCAAGAAGTATGATTCAGTGAGAAAAGTTTAGAAAGTCAAAACTAGAGGGGTTGAAGAATCCAGAAGATTAGGACCGTAGCTGCTACCTTGACGTGGTGGTCAAGCTTGCCTATCGTGATGACCCAACCGAGCTATACTGGCTGGAAAATATGTTCCTGCAGGTCCTACCATGCCAGGCAGGTTGATTAGAGATCGATGAGACTAAAAGCAGCTACCCAAGGTCTGAGGGCGAAGTCGTACTGCTGACTGTGATGGAGGGGTGTGACAGCAGTAAGGTGTTTCCCTCGTACAATCAGCATCTACAGCGATGCTGCCTTCTCACAAGGAGAAAAGGGTTAGAAAAGGTCGACCCTAAAAATGTCACACCTCGCCTTACCACCTCACGGATTTCCGTCTCCTTGGGAGTAAGGGTGCCCACTAAGGGCCTTTAAGAACGGAGCTAATCCTCTAAAAACGTTTCATAAAAATGCCGTGCGTGACCGGCCTCAAGCAGTTGTCCCTTGGGCTCTGCGGTCACGCACCCAGGTCTCTAAGACCAACACTAATCTATCTTCCTTTTCAGGTTCCTCAAGAAACAACCTTCCACGGTGTGGGCAGCCGGGAAGTGACAACCGCCTTCATACTCGTAACAGTACGAGAGACCAAATTGGTCAAAATCAATTCATGTTTTAAAGTAACACTATTGCTATGAATTTTAATCTTATATTAAAAAAAATCAGTTCCATATATATATATATATATATATATATATATATATATATATATATATATATATATATTGAATAATACACAGAAGTTATATCACTGTATGAAATTCGGTTCATAATACACAGGACAACTACACCACAACAATGGGAAGAATTCACTAGGTATAATTGGCAAAGAGCTCAAGCAGAAATTCGTTCAGGACAACGATTACGTGAAGCAATCTATAACACATTGTGTCAAGTATCAAATGATTTAGAAGCTCAAGCACAAGCCACAGAATTTGCATTAAGACAAAGAAAACATGATTATGAACAAGCACTTGATGAACTGAAATGGCAAAAGCAACAGGTACTAGCCAATAGTTTGTTTTTTTGTTTATTCGTTCGTTTATTTTAAAAAATGTTTGATGGCGGCCATTGTGTTTTAAATAGTCAACTTTCAGTCACTTACTAGCTAGTCTTAATGTTATCATAAGCTTTAACATTTAAAAATGTTCAATTTGTTACTCAGTAAATGATCATATATATTTGCTCGTTAAACTGCACTAACTTATTTAATTGCAACTATGAAATAGATTGTTCCATATATCTATAGAAAAGTATCTTTTGTAAGAGTTTTACTGATCATTCAAACGGTTTTAGACTAATGATTGCAGTCAGAGAACATCAGCTAGGAAGTTTTCAATGTTAAAATTTTTCCAAATGCCTGTGAGGTTATGTTTCATAACTAAGTGTATTGAATCCGTTGTTTTTCATCCAGAATAAATTATGCTATCCAGTGTATCAGTATGTTAAGATAAAGTTATGAACGGCTAGATGTGGAGTATAAGGTGGATTCACAAGGCCATTGACTATTGAAGCCAATCAATTCTACAGCGATAAGCTTCATCGTTAAAGTTTGAGTTATATTCTTAAACTATCATAAAAGATATGAGTGATAGTCTATGATCAGACAATATGACACATAGGTATTAAAATGTGTCCAGTTTGACTTCCTACATTGTTTATAACCTGACTGATGTTTGAATCAGAAAAATTAGTTTTGAATTTGAGTTTAACATCTCATAGAACCTGTATACTGTATTGTAATACGCTGTATATGCACTACAATAATAATTTGAGCAGCAATATAACATTTTGAAGCAAACACTGACAAAATACTGCTAACTCTAGCTTATTTGCAAGTAATTTAAGTTACGCGTTAACTTATCTTTATGGTCGTGATTAGTGTTGTTCGTTCAGTCAGCAAAACTTTCAGTTAACAAGTAATATCTAATTACACATTACTCTGCCTAGTTTCAGACTTAGCTTGAGTCATCTGGAAGATCGTCAAGCCTGGTCCTTTTAGTTTCTATTATTTGAACCTGACTGAATCAATGGCTAACCTAGCGCAATACGAATAATTGCAAGTTAACTTGAACTATGAGAAGACGCTAGAGAGGGATTGAATTTAAAACAAGCATTATCAACACACCATTAAAAATTAACTTTACAATAAACGCATTTCATATTCACCATAGATTCCTACCTGTTAGATACAAGGTGGTGCTTCTTTGCCTAGTCAGTTTAGAGTCCTTAGTTTGACAGGGACAACTAAAGTGATTGAATGAGTTTATTGCTTCGCTCTAAATCAACTAACAAATGCTTCAACTGGTTGCTTTTATATTTTGATCACTATTTATCTATCAAATCTGTAATGTTATATAATGAGTGATTCAACCAAACAGCTCTATAAAATCTATCATTGAAATGAATACCATATATTTAGTCAAGAGGGATAGTTTAAAGAGATTATGGTAAGCCACTCCATTATACTAAACTTAAGGGGGGAGGACATCTTCTCATTATGTGTTCATGAAATGTTCTTGATCATCATTTTCAACATTGTCATGAGTCATTTAATGCATAGTGTCATGAATGAGTAACTCAATTTTGTAGGTCATGTACTTTCAGCCGTTTGAATGATTATCAAAAGTACATTTTAGTCAGAATTAGTCAGCATCTCTACTTTTTCAGTTTTATGCACTAGTCAGGAGCTACCTACTTTAGCAAGAAGCTATCACTATTACTCGGTTAATATTTCTGCATCGCAGATTGAAAATCATATTTTGTGTAGGTATAATGCTTTATATCTGTCTGAAGTCATCCACTGGATTATTGAATATGTCACTTTGCTTAACGGATGTAGCTTCTTTTAAAGTAATCACATGCCATCAGTCCATGAAGATCCTAAATATTGTTTTATGATTCATGTAGGGGTATGTGCAGACTACCCAATCGGAGATCGAGTCAACATCATCACCAACAGTCAAAAACTGTAAATCACATATCTTAAAATTATCCTCAGTAGTGCACATCCCTTCACCACTCTTCGCTTTTCTGTCCGTCAAAAATTCATCTCACTGTCTTAATGAAGTATGGTGATTTGAATCTATGTTGGTTTCTGCCAAAATCACAGTTGATTAGTAAACTAATTCTAAATATAGACTTAACATAAATGTATAAATTTTATTGTAATTTAATTGAAAGATTCAAGATGAAATCGCTGAAATGGAAAATGATTTAGATCAACTTGAAAAAGCTATTCATGGATTAATACCAATGGCAAAACTTGCACAAACAAGACTTGAACGACGAACATATCGTCCAGGCGTTGAATTATGCCGTGATTCTGCTCAGTATGGTTTAACTGATGAAGTTAGACAAATTGAAGTGACAAAAGAAGCTTTGTTGGAGAAGCAACGTCAAGCAAGGTAAGACAGAAGGCAAAAAGAATGTGACAAGGTTTTACTGTATGCACTGTGTTTAATGTTTGTATTAGTGTCAGTATGGGGTTGTGAAGACTCTTGAGTTTGATTAGAATCATGAATCGATGAATGTTAGATCATCATTAGAAACCTGGAAGTACTAGAAAGCGGTTTCGTCCTCGCCCAAACACATAATTTCTTGACCACTGATCTGGTGTTCAACGCTGCTAGTGTTTAACCTGAATCAATACATGACATTTCGCTACCGTTATCCATTGTCTTCGGTTGGTAACTCTCTTAAATCCGACACAGTTGAACTCCACTAGTTACGGCTTCTCACTAGAAATGTGGGAATTTCTTCATGAAGCCAGTTACGAATAGTTACTTAATCACGTACCTAATCGTATTACACCTGATAAAGCATAGACTACCGACCACCATTCCCCAACCTCCTCTGTGCTGGGTCGCCCTTTTCAGTTCTATCCAACTTCTGTTCACTATATTCATGTCTGTCTCCAATTGTCGATGTAATGTGTTCTTGGGTCATCCTTTTTCAAGTTAGGGCTTGCTTTGTGACTCAGTTGATTGCTTTCCTCAACGTGTTTCCTATCCTTAAACTAAATGACTAAGGTCAACAAATGTAAAATAGGCATGAAACTCGACTAATATATGTGTTGAACAATTCTATTAGTCTGAACAAGTTCCGTATAACATATTAATTAAGATATAACATTGGAATTCGACACAATCCCTTGCAAATTTTAATAATCATAAACAACATTCTTTATGAAAGTGAGTGTTAAGTTCGTCACTAGGGACGCTTGAAGCTATTACGAGTTCACCTTAGTCGATAAACGCGAACGAGACAATGAACCAACGTCCAGGTAGGCTACTGTGATCCCAGACTGCAAAACAGAAGTCTTGATAAGCGTAGAAAGTATTTTCCACAAACACCCAGCAAGCGCAATACAATCAAGCAGACAACGTTCGTTTATTTATACATCATACAAACGTCCTTCGGACAGTCACGAAAACAGCACAATAAAACACACAGCAGCCAATCGTAGCCAAGGATTTTCCTAGTTGGAAATGAAATCTCAAGGTCAACTGATCAGCCCATGCTCACAAATGTGAAATCCAAAATTAGGGCATTTATCAAGCGAGTTCTTGGGCTCTAACATCCCCAACAGTGAATAATCGGAATTCATTTTATTTTCTATCTGAGTGGAAAAAAATGTCAGAGATTGATGAGCAAATTTTCAATAAATATGGAAGAATAGTACACTTAACCATTGTAACTGCTTATTAGTAGATAAAAATAAAAAGAGTCAGCCGATAATTACACAGAAATATTAGAAGATCACAAAACTGAAGATTGATACAATGACCCGTTGGCCTTCATTTCATCACGTATTTGAAGCGAAATTTCCAACGAAACATGAAACTTTCGTCTTGAAAAATATCACACAATAAATCTTGATGAATTGAAGATGTGTATTTTTATGCCTCCTAATCACTTTTTTATTACTGAATCGTACAGTTAGAATTTGTGTTTTTAAATTTATTGAAGAATCCTATACTCTGTGATACAAGTGATTGCAGTATTTGTCCCCCCTAACATGTTCCAAGAATTGAATCCGTCCAATTTTTGAATACAGAAAATTGGAGAAATTCAAATCCTTACAAGTAGTAACATATAAATTATTTGCTAATTAGGATGTGTGAGTCCTTCAAGCAGCTGAGTCCCAAGTAGAATGAAAAGCGCATTCTGAATTCGCTTATATCCTTGGTTGTTTTTACTTGAGTATGTCTGCATGCTTACCATGTGTATTACACATCTAGCCTGTTTTCGTCTGACTGTAAACACCTAGTCATTCCTCATTGTATTGAGTTGGCTCACTCGTTTCCTCCTTTTTGCTTCACTTCACTTGTACGCTTTATATTTTCATATCTGACTGCATGAATGACTGCTTTAAATAAGCTCATTTAACCGAATCTGTAATTGGCTTCTTATGACCACTATCGCACAAATAGAGTCCGCCTAATTATGATATACGAGAACTCAAGGGGACATTGATTCCACCGCCTACTCGAACATTCTGTAGTGAACAAGAACACGAGTGGGTCAACCAAACTGAATTTAGCGAAAATTACAGAGTTACTCAGTAAAATAGGAAAACCATATCGTATATCGTTCATTTGTAAAATATCAGTTCATCATATCGAACTGGACTGTTCCTGTTGCAAAACATCAATCCATTGTCACTATTCATGTGTTTCATGCAAATTCCATTGAGTTCCCACTCTTCCTTTCTTGATCTTCCCCCATCTTCCGCTGCCAGACATTACGTTGACACTCACGTCATATACTACTTATAAGTAGCTCGCACCACAATTCTACCAAATCGGATTCAATTCATAGACTGCTAAAGTGATAACCCCAACTTCGAATTCAGCGTAGACACTATGATACAAGCAAATTATACCATTTTTTTCGTCATTATAAAACAAATCATTTATGGATATTGAACAATTTCACTCTTAAAAATGTTCAATATTCATTTATGTTCATTC
>OX103976.1:17757917-17822941 GCA_944470395.2 Schistosoma turkestanicum | reverse complement strand
CACTTCTACTCATTCGTTTATGATCCTAATTAGCTTAAGTTTAGTATTGATCCTATTGTGTTTCTCATGTTCAATTTCCGACACCATACGCGTTTAAACAGAAATGATTGGAAAATGTCTTTGCGGAACGTGCATGTCAACTGAACAAAATAAAACGTCCTAATATAATAATAGTAATTAATAATAGTAATAATAATAATAATAATTATGCTCCCCAGATTACAGTATACCAATCTTCCAATAATAACAATGAAAAATAGACAGACAATCAAGTGCAATCAATCACCGCCTGGAAAATCACGTAAACTTCTGACATCTCGTTGCCACGTTCACCACAACCAACATAGACACTATACCGAATTTGGAATAATTTGAATAACGATTGCAAAATCACTGTTTTACCACAACCAAATGCTACCAGGAATTGCAGAGTCCCACCTTGTACCATCCTATAAATTTACAAAAGGAGTTCTCATTTCACTATCCATTGTTTGATATGAAGTATAGAATGAATGAAAATGAATGTGAAAAATGACATGTATAGACGACTTGAACGGAATGTATTATACGTTTAAATCGATAAACAACAGATCTCCTTGCAAATTCTCTTCAATATATTATTATCTGTCCATTTAAATTGGGTCATTAATGCTAAAGTATGGCCTTACAAAATGACTTCAACATAAATCGGTCAACACGCTTTGAAATATTCGGATTTTGAGGCGGTATTGTTTTTCAAACTGGTAATGAGGTGAATTTAATGTCCAGAATTTATTTTAACATTTTTTCAACTCAATTTATGGTTTTTTTTTTCTATGACGGGACAGGTTTTTTGGCGTCAAAGGTTATTTTAAAAATTATTACTAATTTTAGTTTTGTTGTATCGTGGTGTGTGTACTACTTACAAGGTAGTTGATAAGTAGTATGGAGTGAAGTGTCAGACTGAAGTTGTAATGAACGAAGACAGTAAGACCGGATGGGTTAAGTGATTTGTTTGTAAAAGACGCGGTTCATTAGTCAAAATGTGTACGCATTATCTTTAAACAACCATTTGCAAAACAAGAGGAATATCAGCTTGTCTTCTCTCACGTCTTCCAGTCTTCAAAACACTTTGATTGCGCCATGCATCTGGATATGAAACTCTTCTCTTCAGTAGTAACTTCAGCGTGAAACACCATTGCATACTACTTATAAGCCAGGTTGTAATTAGTATACACCACATTCACCCTCCGTCTAAACTATCAAGCGTCTAAACGCCAACCTTCGTAGTTCTGTCGACCAGCTGGGGAAACAAACTCTGCTACGAGCCGAGCAACTAGATTACTATGTATAGGTATTCGTACTGTCATAAGCTTTCGCGTTACCCTTTAAACTTCTATAATACGATTAACTATTCCAATTTTTCACCCGTCTATTATTTACAGTCACCTCCATTCACAGGCACTTTTGGCTTGTTTATGTATAATTGTTTATGATTTGATGTGGTTTAGCATGTTTGTATACAAACTACGTCTGCTTAAAGTATAAAAATAGCAGAAGTCGGTTGCTGACTTTTGAACTCAAGGGAGGGTAGAGAGAGAGATTTTAGCGAATAATAGTGTTGGCCAGTTTTATATGATTGGTCAATTTGCGGACACTATGCTATCGAGGGAATAGTGGATGCCAACAGATCAAATTAGAATTAGGATTTCAATTGGCGGCTAGACACGTAACATTCCTTCACAGTTTCAAAACGTATGTGACACGCATGAGAACTAGAATCGATGTATACCTGTGTTAGATAATAATAATAATATGCCATTATTGATGAAGTTAGAAGGACTGAAGATAAGGGACTATCTACTCAAAATTAAAATTGAACAGTACAAAGTGCATGGATATATTGTTTACTTACTCAATATCGCCGGACTTTAACATAAAATTAATCTTATTAAAAAAAGTGCAACCATATAGTCAGATACTTTAGAATGATGAACTCAAGTCACAGGCCTAGCAAAACACTAACAAAACTGATTACAAAATCATGTAACTCATTTGTTCAGCTAGTTAAGATTACAGCTAAGTCAAGTAATTTTTCATATAATTTTTATCGGTAGTGTTTTTTCTTAAAGTGAACAATTTATTGATTGGTCAAAAAACGCAATATTTTATCAGTAAACATACAATAATAAATTATGATACTTCCATCTTGAATATCATGTTTTATGTAGAGAACAAAGTTCCAATGAATAAATTGATCATTTAACTTAAAAATGAGTGATTACAGTTGTAATGTAATCCTGGGACACCCGAGTGAGCAACGCTGTTATTAGGAATCGGGTGCTAGGTAAGAATGGCAGATCAATAGATGAAGTAATGAAACTTCATCAGTTGAGGTGGTTAAGACATGTGTTACGTATGCCTAACCACCAACTGCCTCGACGAGCTTTGTTTTGTAGTGTAGGAGTAGGTTGGAAGAAAGTTAGGGGCGGCCAAATCAAAACATGGTAGAAATCCATGAAGTCATTGACGAGTGGACTTAGCCATGTCGGTAAGTTGTCGACTACCACCTGATTGGCATCCGCGAGATGATAATAATCGATAGTTAGAGACCATGAATGACATGGCTCAAAATCGTTCGCCATGGCGCCGATGCATTTATTCTCTATGTTCTCTCAATTCCTAATCTTCTGGGTTCTTCAACACGTCTAGTTTTGACTTTCCAAACTTTTCTCATTTAATCATACTTCTTGAATAATATCTTCTAATTCCAACCTCTCCGATTACTTCTAATACCTTTACTACCTCTTCTACTATTGGATTTGAATTGACAATTATATCTGTGTGCTGATGTGGTGTGGCAACATGAACTGATGTACTTACGTACAAAGTTCTGCGTTGCATCTGACTGACTGACTGTTGTAATGTAGTCAACTGTGTAGCAAGCAATATCAATAACCAAATACACATTTAAAAATTAGACTAGGAAACATATAGATTTAGTCTGAAGTTTAATCATACACTACTGACTAGATTAAATGTGATTCAATTCAATGAGAGCAGTGTTTGGTTTGATAATCAACTATGGAGTGATTTTGTGAATTTAGTTTAGTGAAATGTAGAACTTCGTACGTAAGTACATCAGTTCAAGTGGCCATTAGCACATTAGCACAGAGACAAAATCAATGATGTCTATAACTTCTAGTCAGTCGTACATAGCTCAGTTAATTATTCTGAATGAAGTGTATAAATATCTCTTTGATTAGGTACTCTATAATATGCTTTAGTGTCACATGCATCTCGGTAGACAGCGGTGTTACATTTGAACGTTATTCCGAAAAATATGTAGCCATAATTATTTTTAAAGCAGACAACTATCAATCATACACTTGAAAATCCAACTTATTTTATATTTTAAACATTGAAATCACCAATCAATGATTGTTAGACAATCATTAAAAACCTTGAAGCACTGGAAGCCCGTCAAGTCCTGGTATGGGATTCACCGGCAGTGAGCATCCACAACTCCTGCTGTTCGCAGGACTTGAAACTCAGGACCTTCAGTCTTGAGCGCGAGAGCTTAACCTCTAGACCATTGAACCAGCATCCAACGGTGTTAATGTCCAACTTTAATTAATCCCTGATATTATGAGACCTCACCCATTGTTTTCGATAGTTACTGCCTACACCTGAAAGGGTTGAACTCCACTGGTCTCAGTAGACCTCCAAGAATTCTCTCACGAAGCTAGTCCTTGGTGAGCACAAATTTTTGATTTTGCGTTATAGTGCTATGGAGAGCATTGTTTTTACACATTGAAATCATGAATTTCATTTCATCAGTAAACACACACTTCATTAAACACGAAATGATATTATTTTTTTTTATTACTTACGGGAATAAAGCATCCAATATTCGTTGACCAGTTAGAAGTGGATGATTACCAGGTAGTTTTTCAGCTACTGGACGAGGTTGACGTACTGGCCATACTTGTAGCATAGTATGCTGACTGATTTGTCCATCGAATTCGATTTCTAATATTTTATCCTAATGCACAAATATGTACGTATGTATGTATGTATGTATATATAAAATGATCAAATCAACACTTGTGAATAAAAATGCGGAAAAATAAACAAACAAATGTTGAATAGCTAAAAAGATTCGTTGGTTACTAGTATTCGATTATATATGTCTTAGAAGCATTGCTCGTGTATCTTGGGACAACCGAGTGAGCAATGACGCCATTAGGAAACGAGTTCTAGGTAAGGATGGCAGATCAATAGATGAAGTGCTGAAACTTCATCAGTTGAGATGGTTGGGACATGTGTTGCGTATGCCCGACCACCGACTGCCTCAACAAGCTATGTTTTGTGGTGTAGGAGTAGGTTGAAAGAAAGTTAGGGACGGCAAGACCAAAACATGGTAGAAATCCATGAAGTCACTGACAAGTGAAATGAGTCATGTTGGTAGATGTAGGCTAACTGGTTGGGGTCCGCGAGAGGTAAGTCACCGATGGTTAGAGACCTTGAACGATATAGCTCAAAATCGTTTGCGATGGAGCAGGCGCATCCAGTTTTTGTGTTCTCTCAAATCCTAATCTACTGGATTCGTCAACACCTCTACCTTCATCTTTCTAAACTTATCTAACTTAATCATACTTCTTGAATATTATCTTCAAATCCTAATCTACTCCATTAGCAGTAATTCTTCTACAATCTCTACCAGCAAGGGATTTAAATTGATAATTTCGTCCTTGTGCTAATGTGGTATGGCAACCTGAACTGATGTATTTACGTACGAAGTTCTACGTTGCAACTGACTGACTGACTGAATAGTAGAAGATAGTCAGTTTCGTTTATAAATTCGAGGGTTTTGAGTTTTAGAAGGATAAAAAGACGAGAGAGTACTAGAACTGTCTGCATACGGATCAACTATGTAGGGCTATGCAGATGAACAACGACCAATAACCGAACTTGCACTACCTTGTAGGTGATCTGTGACTTTGAGCCACTAATATTCACGAAAATTAATCATATGCGCTACTATTGATAATCATGTCATGAGAAATGTGTAGCTGTTCACATCGTTGTCAGATATGATCTTTACTGAGATTTATATTATAAGGAGCAAATATAATATGAATTGTAAGGGTGTTGCGGTCGATCCACTCACGAAACACATCATTTTATGTGGTTACAAATGACCAGTACAAGATAAGTGTCATATATATATATATATATATATATATATATATATATATATATATATATATGATTGGACACCTGAATACTGCTGGATTGGATTTGGAATGGATAAACCTATAAAACATTTCATACTTTGAAATTGATTTCTGGCAAGATGATTTGTTTGTTTTTAACAAAAGGCAGATTATTAGTAGGGATGGATAGTGGTTCGCAGTGGAATCCAAGCAACTCGTTTCATCCAATTCAGAGGCTGGTCAACTGCAGTCCTTAACACCAATGGGCAGATTTAAACCACCAATTTAAATGAAACGATAGATTACTTAACCAAAATAAATTTAAAACTTACCGATAATGTATAGTGTCCAGCTGGAGCGATCCATCTAACTGTACCTTGTGCTTTAGGTGAAAGCATAATTCGATGTTGAACTAATGTATTTTCTGGTACAACACCATAAATATCACCACCAGTTATATGCATCCCAGGCTTTAAACCTGGTGTAGGAATAAATTCCCATTCAACTTTTCGATCTAACGCAGGAACATTTACACCCCTTGGTATATAGATTGAACTGGTTAAATCACAAATGCCTTTTAAAGGGCGTTGAATACCTACAATACATGAAATCGATCGATAAGTCAACTATATCCGTTTAAAAGTGAAACGACAACAAACAAACAGTACATAACTTCAACATGGAAGATTTGTCAAAAATGTCATAAACGAAATATCTTTGTATGAGATATGAATGTGATTTTAGTAATATTAGAAAAAAGAAACACATTTCACAAATATCTTATGATAAAGATGTATAATATCGCATTTGTTTTTTACAAACGGTTTAACACTAACCTTAATTTGCATAATGCAGTAATAACACTAGTGTGAGAAGATATATATCTTGAGTAATCTAGTTACATTACATTGAATGTGTACAGCGAAAAACGGTTAAAAATACATCATGAATGAGCATAACCTCTAATTTTTCTAGAAATATCGTCTAAACCTTAGTATGATTACGTAACCAAAGTGACTGAACAACTTTATATACAAATAAGGCTTTAATAAACTCATATTTTAGTCATCAAAGATGTAATTCATCAACCTAACCATTCAGACAAGAACTTTATTCAGTAATATAAACTGACCAATATCGTAGAAATCACATAGCAAGCGAACAATTAATGACTAAGTGTATGAAGTTTATCTTGAATTCTGAGATTTATGAAACTATACTCACACTTGTAATGTAAATGTCAAACAGTTTTGTAATACTTAGCATATGGTAAATACAATGTCACTAAGTACAACTGGACTAAGCCTTTTGAGTAGGTAGGTGTAGACTATCAGGTTGGACTCAGCCAGACAATAGTAACTGATGGTGAATTTGAATAACATGGCTCAAAATCATTCGAAATGGCGCAGATCCATCCATTCTTTGACTTCCTCCAAAATCTAATCTTCTGAACTGCTCCTGACTTTTTTTCTCTTCACTAGATCATACTGCTCCAATCAGAACTTCGAACCCTAATCTTCTCCATTATAACTAATACTTCTACTACCTCTACTACTATGGGCTTTGGATTGAGTATGTGGTATGGCAACCTGAACTGATGTACGTGAGTACCAAATTCTACGTTGTAACTAACTGACTGACTGACTGACTCACTGAATGTCACTAAGCCATCTTGTTTACAACTAGTTTTTAGAATTAAATGTAGAAGCCAAAAACTATAATAGCCATTAATTGTGCTACATATCAAAACTTTGAGCAAACTGAAGAAAACTTGCAAATAAATAAACATGACAGCAAAAATGAAAACATACCGTCAAAAATATTGTTAACTATGCCAGGTCCCAGTTCTACTGATAAAGGTTTACCAGTTCTAAGAACAGGATCACCGACAGTTACACCAGCTATAACACGATGAATTATTAAGTGAAGGAGGATAACAAATGAATCATTTAATACAATTTACTAACAAGAGCAACCTAAAAATAATATACACTATGTGTAGTGAAATTCCGAAATATGCTTTATCAAACATTGGATTTTTTAAAAAATTTTAACGAATCTAGTCGAGTGTTATTTAAAGATAGTAAAAAGACTAAAAAATAGGAGAATAACCACACACAAATGAACTAAAAGTCAAATGTTTTTATTCAGTGATTCAACAAGATAAAATCCATCAAATTCTTAGTCATAATAACGCTTGAAAGTAACCTGATAGTTTCTTTAGAGTATACAAGTAAGAAATAGAATAAATGTTTGTTCCTTATCTGGTTGTGCATTTTTAAGTGATATCAACTCATTAAATGAGGTCATTTTTCCTAAAATGATTATTAGGAAAATATTTCGTAATTTAAGCTTTACAGAATGAGAGAATGATTATATACTGTCAGCGTTGACCCTTATGAAAAACTTTCACTGAAAGAAAAGAAGTCACAACATGACATTCATTTTAAAAGGATACATGTCTCCTCGTACACCTGAATGGTGGCCAGATCACCTTCCAAACGAATAATTTCTCCAACCAATTCATCGTGTCCAACACGAACTAATTCGTACATAGCAGAACCAGCCATGGATGAAGCAGTGACAACTGTGAAAAACAAAATACATACTATGATGAGTATAAAGGTATCAGACGGTAAACAAGTATGACAAAAATATTGTAAAATATAGTTAGCATAACCATTGATATTCTTCTATATCTTCATTTGCTTTAATCGAATTCCATATTATAATGACTGTTGTTTCTGCGCTTAAGGAAAGTATTCCAAACTAACTAGAGACTGTTTTATGACAGATTTTACAGTATGTCTATCTAATTGTCTTCCGACGTTGAGGAAAGCATTTTACAACAAACGTTTATGATGACTACACAAACGCAACCAACTGTTTCTTTCAAACTGGTAATCATCAGTATGACCATTTCGTTATATCAATGACTGCAATCAGATATAGTACTTTCATCTAGACTCTGTGAGAAGCCAAAATATATGTTTAACGGAATCATCTGAAAAATCTGTGCGAGGCTCAAAGGTATGACAGTCGGACAGAAAAAACCATGGAGGAAATGTAGAGTAAAATTTGGTCACAACACATTGTTATTTTAGTAGAAAACTGAAAGGTGCACTTGTCCAAGCTTTATAACTAGCGCAACTTGGTGGCTTAGTAGGGTTAAATTTCGAGACATATTCATTGGGAAAGAAACCTCTTGTTTATCTACAGGTCATTATTGGCAAGAGCAAGGGGTATCTCCGTTTCATTAGCCATAGTCTACAGTGTATAGCAAAAGAAATTCAATGAAAACCGAAAGACGAGGTATAAATAAATTATGAAAACTAGCTTACACACCTGGACCTGATACAGCGTAAACATATCCGTAGTCACCTTCACGACTGCCATTTTCTAATCTAAGCTCCCGCATAGACTGTTCCATGTTACCTGTAATCAAAAATATAAATATTCGATACAACACAACAATATGATCTAAAATACAGATTTTGAGAAGAATATGTGAAGATGGGTTGATGAATAAATCTAGACGCCAGGTACAAAAACACTAGTAATAAACGGTATATGTCTCTGTAGTGAATAGATTTTAGCTGAAATAATACACAGTAGCATAAATTAGGAAAAGCCATACAGTTAACCTGTGATGGTTAAATTAAACTCCTGTGAGAAGCATGGCAAACTGGCAAGTCAATTACGAAACCTTCAAAATAGAATCTCGTACCATATAAGTAAGTGAAATTGTAAGCAGAGTATTATGAATGGTTGTACTTCTGTTATTAATTTAATGAACAAGTCAGATTTAATTAGAAATGTCAGACGTTTGGTCTGAATAAGAATAAACACAACAATTGGAGTTGAAAACAAACATTACGATTTTGTCCTGTCCGTCCATTTTTCAAGTATGACGAGTAAGGAATGTCCGAGTTACATTGAATACATTTCAATGGTATTGATGTCCAACTCTGATTCTCGATCAATGTTACAAAAACTCAGATAACCACTTAGTAGAGCGCTAAATCTAATGAAAAATGATATATATACATTTACTACCACTTTTGAAAATGTATTCAGTTTTTACAGATTCCTGGGTTTGGTGACATGAATTGGTTTTGACATATCGGAAACAATCTATGATATTTCTAATTGCATAAACTCATCATACAGGAACATATTTAGTAAAGGGCTCGTGTCGTCAAATACTAAATTACAACTTAATGTCTAACCGGAATGTAGGGTCAATAAATGTAAAAACCATGCTCCGGTCTGATTTGCAGCAACTAATGAAATTTATTTCTATCGTTAATTCTTTGAATGGGGACGCTTGTTATTCTGCGAATAAAACCCAATTCTTCGGTCACGAAACCGGAATATTTTTGACGGGGAAAGCGTGATGCAGTACACATAATACAATAAACAAGAGAGTCAACTGAGATTGTATATTTTTCACACGTCATGGGTTGACACTGATGTGACGGACCAAAGTGAGATTATAATTAACGGGCAATGTTTGGACGATGCCAAATTAACTTTGTGAACATGAATTTACTTGGCAGGGTTTATAAGAATTATAAATTAGTGTGAGGGATAAAAATTATGGATTAAAGTTGGATTTCAGAGTTAGGTATTAGAATTGGACGTTGTCGTCGTTGATATCAGTTATAGTGACGAAGTGCTATTAGCTTATGAGGTAAAATTATGTTTCGCACTGGGTGATAAAGAAATATTACTTGTCCATCACATTAAAAATAAACGGAAGAAAAAATTACAGCAGCTGAAGGCTAAAAAACTGACTAATACACCGTTTTATAATAAAAGAGCTTGAAACAAAACGACACTATTAACTTAAGAATGCACATAAAACACCGACGAATGACTCACAAAAACCACACTCGATAGTCGCGCGTTGTGTCGACCACCAAAATTTACCATACAAAAAGTCAAATAGGTTCAAGCTTCTGAAAATTATTATATCCAAATGCATAGATAATAAAAGATGTCCAATTTATTTCAATTTTGTAATACAATTAGTTTTACCCCTTTTGTAAAATACCTTCGGGTTACAAAAAACGGATAAAATGAACTTATAGAAATTATGGCAAGTAGGGTGACACATGTATAACTCAGTCAAATCGATTCATAAGTTTGACTTTCAAATGCGAGTACGGTTTGCTCTACTGTTGATTATAAATGGTCAGTGAACAGAAACATCCTGTTCCAGTTGAAGAGATAGGACGGGATACCTTATAATTCCTGGGTTTCGAATTTCCACAAAGAATGTTTTTCATTACTGTAAATTTAGGTCGGTTAAAATTAAAAATTAGATGCTTTTTTCTATCACAATTCATTGCTAGCTTTAAAAGTCAGTGAAAAGGCTATCAACCTCAGTATATATATCGATACTCGTATGATTTGGCTTAACAGGTGAGTAGAATATTTGAAGCTCTGGATCTCGTTCCAATTTTACAAACAGTTGAATATCCTGTGAAATAAGTGTTTCATCTAATCTTCATATATCATTCTCAAGAGAACCTTATTATGCGATGGTGTTTATAAGCAGCCGAGTATGGATTCACTTAGTTAATTTCATATCATGCAGTGGTACACGAATACAGACATGATGATAAAAAGCGGGAGAGCGAAGCAAAGCGAAGCGGACAAGGTGTGTTGACCAACTGGTCAGCCTGAAGTGAGTGTTCCTAATCAGAAGAGATAATTTAGATTTGTGATGAGAAAAGCAAGCATTAACCATGGTTAAAAGAGAATAATGGAAAACGTCGAAGAATGTCTAAACGATTCGAGAAAACTGTACATAAAGACGGGAACTAGCAATCTTAAACGGAAAAAACACAAAATTTGCTCTACCAAACCCGTTTTTAGGAGACTGAAAAGCTGACTTTCACGACGGACAAGTCAGTAAAGACCATTACGTGATTTTTATGTATAACCCAATAAATGAAGACATACATACCATTGAAATCCTTCATTCTTGTCTTCCAGTTTGAATAATTTAAAGATCCTCCCTAATAAAGGCGATACGGACAAAATCGTTTTCAATCCCGACATATTCGCCATATCTTTAAACCGACCACCAATACTTGAGGTCTTGAATAAATATCGTGAACGGAACTGCAGCACTGACATCGTCGGTTTAACGTGTTTACTCTACGGTTCGGCTGCCAGGCTTTCATACATGAATCTGGGTTGCGTTCAGTCATATTAAGTACCTTAACTGCTACTTACTTTCATTGTTCTTTCTACGAAATAGTGTAGAGAATAACACTAGGGGTAGTGCTGAGACTGAACATCGTTTTTATTTCTTGAAATTCGTCCTCAGCTCTTGTTTTTAGATATAACAGATGACCCAGTGGAGCATATCGTTGTTGTCGTCTAATTTATCGTCTGTGTAGTTGTTTGTTAACTTTTTATCTTAAATGTCAGTATAGAAGCTGAGGACGGTGTTAGATCTTAGCCGTAAGAATAATAATTGTGACGGTCATTGCACCAGTTATTGGATAGCTTCAATTCTAATTCCTGATTAATTGCCACTTCTCTAGGTGAGCACTTATGATTATTCCCTCCTGTGTATTCAGCATGAAGCTCAACTTCTGCATCATTAGTACTTGAAACTACCAGATTTAGTGACCCCGATTAGCTTAGTTTTATTTTCAGTCCAGAGATGTAAGTCTATGGTCCCTAATTCAGTTGGTAATAGAGATGAAAACAGTGGCGTATTTGTTGGTCTGTGCTATAAATATGACATACTAAAATTAGTTCAAAAGCTTGATCGGACAGATCACGTTTTTGCATTATCTCGCAGTGATCTATCAAACTCAGCAAGTCATATCACAGTATTGGATATATCACTGTCTAATGGAAGGTTTTTTCATGAGTAATTCTTTCGTCATTCTCCCGGCATTGCAATAGGAATGAAATTGGTTATGAATTTTCAGAAACGTCTGAAACTTTTTGCAAGGTAAGATAGTTTCCTAAGTGAGTTAAAAATAGCTAGCAATTCACTAACTGAAAAGAGTCTAGAATATTGAAATATAATGATCAAACGTACCGACTGAAAGGAACAAGCGAGCATTCCAAATGATCGGCATAGATATAGAGGTACCTCGGTATATTTAAATAGGTTTCAAGTACATAATACCGTGTATTTTCTAGAGGCCCTCGCTTGGCATCTTTCCGTTCGATGAAGCGTAAGAGGATAAAATTCAGTGCTGAAATGGAAAAAAGTGACGTTAACCTGAGACTTTCTGATTTGGAAAAGCAACTTCAAGAGAAAGTTAAAATTGTACAGTAAGGTGATTACTTTAAAACGCCTCTTAAAAATACACGATAAAGTTGCTTAGAAGAGTCTACTGAGGCGATTTTTCTAGTGTCGACTGGCTAGCCAAATGGCAAACTCTTTCTATAATCGTCATAAATCGCACGCAAAAGAAGGTAATGCAGGTGACAGCTTTGAAATACTCATTGCAATCAGTTGGCATGTTCTACAAATTTACTGCGCCGCAAGTACAAAAATGCATAGACACCTGCATTCGTTAGCAAAACCGGTTTACCTTTCCGCCCTACTTAGTACATGAAGAAAAAGAAGTAATTATTGTCTACCGAATATTTTGTTAAAAAATTACTAGTTGATGAAATACATTGTTACATTTTATTTTCAAATATCCCGACCGTAGCTGCTACCTTGACGTGGTGGTCGGGATTGCCTATCGTCATGACCCAACCGAGCCATACTGGCTGGAACATATGTTCCTGAAGGTTCTACCATGCCAGTCAGGTCGATTGGAGAGCGATCAGACTAAAAGCAGCTCAAGGTCTGAGGGCGAAGTCGTACTGCTGACTGACTGCAGAGGGGTGTGACAGCAGAAAGGTGTTTCCCTCGGACAACCAGCATCTGCAGCGATGCTGCCTTCTCACCCGGAAGGAAGGATTAGAAAAGGTTGACCCTAAAAATGTCACACCTCACCCTACCTCACGGATTTCCGTCTCCGTCAGTATGAGTGCCCACTAAGAGCTTTCAAGAGCGGAGCTAATATTCAAAAGGCCGTGCGTGAACGGCCCCAAGCAGTTGTCCGTTGGACTCTGCGGTCACGCACCCAGGTCTCTAAGACCAACACTAATCTATCTTCCTTTTCAGTTTCCTTTTCAGAAACAACCTTCCACGGTGTAGGCAGTCGGGAAGCGACAACGGCAACAGCACGAGAGACCGAATTGGTGAAAATCAAATCCTTCCCACACCTCCTAGTACCTCTCTTTTCTCCACGAATAAATTATTATTATTATTATTATTATGATTTAACTCTTCTCACATTCCTTTATCACAGTGCACAGCTAATGCAAACAATACGAGATAACGAAACGTCATTTCTGGTCTCCTGAAACCCCGTTTTAGACTACATGTTGGAGCATTTATTGTACGTACACTAAGTCAAATAGGGCAACTGGTTTCGTTAGCTAGAATATTCGAATCTCGCTCAATCGATGTATGCTGCGTCTCGGATACGCGCATACAGGATTCTAGTAAAATTCATTAATCTGATTTCAACTTTTCAAAATAAAGAAGCAGCTCGATTTACTCTTCGTGTATCTGGAAGCCCTGATACTGCTTCCAGGGGTATCGCTATTTAGGTATAGCATTGAGTCGTAGGGCAGAAGTAGCGCTCCCAGACTGGATCCCTGTAGATGGTCGTTTGTGAGCCGTCCGACTGAACTGGACAGTAAGGACTCGGAAAATAGGGACACTCGTCGACGCCTCTTCGTCGTATATGCACATGCCCCCACTGACTGCAGTTCAGACGAGGTGAAAGACGTGTTCTACAGAAAGCTCCCAGACCTCCTCCAAAAAGTTAGTCGCTGTAATGTAATAATAATGCCTGGTGGCTTGAATGCTCAGGTAGGTAGACTAAGTGAAAATGAAAGACCTAGGCGGATGTTATGGTCTCGCAGCTCAGAGAACAGACAATGGCGACCGTCTGTTGTAAGTATGCTCAGGTAACGGCCTATTCTTAGCAAACACTAACATTAGGCATAAAGAAAGGCATCTCTTGACCTGAAGACCCTCGAAGTCGTCTCAACGTTGGACCCAACTAGATCACGTCGCCATCAGCCACCGATGGAGGGGTTCGATAGAAGACTGCCGCTCGTTCTGGGGCACATTTTTAGATTCAGATCATGCCCTAGTGCGAGCTTGTATTTGTTTGATGCTTACTGAACGTGGGAAAGACACCGTAAGAAAGCCTCTTAGGGCTTTACTTGATGATAATCAAGCTAAGAAAATATTTCAGGAGGAACTAGAAAAACAGTTAGGCGGCCATGCAAGTGATTCCCATCCTGAAGCAGGTTGGAATCATATCAGAAAGGCTGTGGAAACAGCAATGGTATCTGCTAGCAAGGTAAACCACAAGGCTAGGATGAAGCCGTGGATATCAGTCGCATCCACCGAACTGATGGATGCTCGAAAACGCATCCCACCTGACTCTGAAAATGATGAAGAGCGTAGTCAGCTTAGGCGCAGACTTATAAAAAGCCTACGTAACGACCGTGAACAGTGGTGGGTGGCGAAAGCAAAAGCGATGGAAAAGGCAGCGGCGATCGGAAACAGTAGACAACTTTTCCGACTTATCAAGGAAACTGGTATTAGGAATCCAAGTGTAAGAGAGACTATCTCGGAAAAGGATGGGACTATTATTAATTCTCAATCCAGGAGACTGGATCGATGGGCAGAACACTTTAGGGATCAGTTCAACTGGCCTTTCGCCACGTTTCGGCTGCCTACGATCTCCAGTCATCCTGAATGGCAAATCGACTTAAGCCCCTCTAGTCTTTACGAAGTTGAGAAAGCGTCAGGAAATCTGAGCTGCAGGTCCTGATAGACTGACCCCTGAGATATTTAAGGATGGTGGTCCAGTTCTAGCAGGTAGGTTGACTAATCTCTTAGGTAGAATCTGGGAACTGGACATAATTTCATCCTAGTGGTCTCAATCCTTGATTTTCCTAATCTATAAGAAAGGACAAAAGTCTTCTTGTGACACTCACAGGGGAATAAGTCTAACTAATATAGTTTCTAAATTGTTAGCCTCGATTAAACTTAGACTCTATACTAGAGCTCGTGAAGAACAGACTAGAGAAAACCAGTCTGGTCTTCGACCTGGACGTGGTTGTATAGACCACATCTTCACACTAAGACAGGTCCTGGAACACAGACACACATTTAGACGTCCTACAATAGTTGTCTTCCTGGACCTAAAAGCGGCATTTGACTCTGTAGATCGTGAGGTTCTGTGGCAGTATTTGTCATTGAGAGGTGTACCAGAGAAGTACATTAACCTTATACAAGCTCTCTACTCAAACACCACTGGTAGGGTGAGAGCTTATGGAAAACTATCACCGGAATTCTTTACTTCAAGTGGTGTCCGTCAGGGATGTCCACTTTCTCCGTTCTTGTTTAATTTTATCACAGACATGCTATTAGAAATGACTTTATCCTCCTTTGAATTTTCAGGAGTAGACCTATGACCAGGAGGCTCGCTAGTTGACTTAGAATATGCCGATGACATAGTCCTACTTGGTGAAGACGCTGAAAAAATGCAGAGTCTTCTGACCATCCCAAGTAACAATGCAAGCATGTTCAGGATGCGGTTTTCCCCCTCGAAATGCAAAATGTTGCTTCAAGATTGGGTTGCATCGGCACCTGAACTAGTGATAGGTAGTGAAGTAGTCGAACGTGTAGACCGCTTCACCTATTTGGGGAGTCTCATTAATGCTGACTGATGGCCTGGTGACTGAGGAAATCTAAGCTCGGATACAGAAGGTGCATAACATTGGATGACGTTCATTGTGATCTCCCCTTTCTTCGTTTTGAAGGATGCACTGATGATCCTGGATCCATGAGATTCCCATCCTATTAGCGTCTTTTGTACTTGTTTAAACAGCATCAGTGCAACTACTTGTGTACGTGAAGCATTTTCCTCTTCATGACCAGAGTAAAACAGCAGCTTTCCGGAAGCTAGTCTTAGTTGTTCTACCTGCGTCCAATGCGTTTCACCGATTCCAAACACCTTCAGGTTGTATCTTTTCGTTTCTGTAGCAACTTGAATTAGTCTTCCGGTCTCTCACAATGTACGAATATTCCATGTGCCTAAATTAAATCCCTCCTCCTTTATCCGGGCTTCTGACCAGCAGTAGCCCCTGAGTAGCTCCATCCAGAGTTATTCATTGTAGTATTGAAATTCATAATTGTTGTACATTTTAACTGTTTGTGTTCACCATCAACGACTGAGAACATTTTGATTCTTTAATTTAATTGCATCGCTAAGATTCATATTTCGTATATGAGTAATGGAATACAATTTTCAGCTTTCCGATTTTAGGAATCGATGCTCTCAAATAAGCTCTTTGAGCTTCAGAATATACTTTGACGATATTCGAAGATAAGTATACAAGAAGTATTTGATATACGTCCTCAGTTTTATGACCAAGGACTTTCAAACAAAGAATACTTGAATGATGATATATACCTATTTAAACGTAAATGATTTGTAGTCTAGGAAAGTGTCTCGTATGAAGCTGTAGAGAAAATGAAGAACTTGTATTTTAGGTCGTACGCAAATACAAAAGAGTACAACCGCACATCAGACAAAACTAATTAATTAATAAGTTTACAAACAAACATATATTTCACAAGGTCACATTATTAAAAATGTCAATTGTACTTCGTAAAAAATATATTCGACAGTGGTATATTTGTACTTTTATATCTGAAGGTTAAATTCATGATCAACGATTTTCGGATGTTGATAATACTAAAACATGAAAATAATTCATTCATTATCATCTTAAATATAAAAATCTATTAGAAATTAACCTTTTTATTTGTCTATAAAAATATTTATTGGTTTATGCATTCAATATTCAATGACTATTTATTCAAACAATCAATCAATTAATCATATGATCAAATTTAGCTTATATAACTAATTTTTGAACTATTTAATTTCAATCTGAGCTATCTATCCGTCGAAAAATACAAAATCTAATGTAAATTTAATAGAAATTATTATGGCTGATCGTTTTTCTTCTGTGTGTAGGTAGGTTTATTTTAAACATGAGTTATTATTCATTTGTGAGATTTGTTACATTGACATTGATAAAAAGTAGCAAAAAGTCATTCAGTCAGTCTATCAAGAGACTAATCCCATTTCAGTAGTATTAGAAAATTACAAGTTAATTAATTTTTATAAGTTATCTCTATTTTTTTAAAGATGGCTGATAGTGATTTCATGTGATTTGAAAGTCCATTGTATACCTGACCGCTGACTCATACACGTGACAAGTAAAAAACACCAATCAGGATTACGTCTGGCATCAGAAACCTTGAGTCATCTCTTAATCTTCATCGGTCCATAACTCAAGCATATTTCATCATGACACAAACTGATATCATGAAAAAATTCTGCTTCACAAATTATGGAGTAAATTAGTATTATTCTCTCCAAAACATTTAATTGTTGATTGAAGTAAACTTGCTGCATGAACACTTTGATTGTTGAAAACATTCTTAGAAGTTTTCAGACAACAGTTTCATGTTTATTATGTTTAAACTGCATGAAGGAAGACGAATAGATTAAATAGAAGAAACTTGGATACAAATGCTTATATTTACGTCATAGTTGAATGAACTGATATAAACAGTAGTAACAAATAGAATCAAAGCATGGTATGATCAAAAAAGATGCAACTGGGCTGAAGTAACAGTAGTATTAAAATAACATGAGAATCACATCTTACTGTATTGGGAATAGAATTTTTTTAACAACTGTATTGTGATGAAGTAAGTAGTGAATTTTACAAAACTGATCTGATTTGCTGTTATAATGCGCGGTAACGAGATCTGTAAGCAATAAGTCCTAACCTGCACCCAGAAAAACTAGCTACTTAAGAGAAGATGCAAAAAGCGGAAGAGGCCTATTTGATTACCGAATAATATGAGCGAATACTCGTATACATATATGTATTAATCAACTAAGAAAGAAAGCCATTTCTTAACCGATGACGTGCATTCTCCCTTAAGGATATTTCTGATGGTCATCCGATGGCCTTCTCATAAGGTCACTTCTTATTGTCTCAGTATCATCTTCAATATACTGAAGTGACTTCATATTGTCTAGAGCGCCATTTAATGAGTCTCAAATATTCATAGTTCTATGTGGTAATAAAATATGACTTACTTATATAAATGCAACCGAAATGAAGCATATTGGAAAGATTTATCCCATCCGTTATTATGTCTCAAGATAAAAGCCGAGTTTCGTCGGAAGTCACGAGGCAGATCCCAATTCCGACAACTAGAGAAACCATTAATTCAGGCACATGTAATATTCGTACATTGTGAGAGACCGGAAGACTACTTCAAGTTGCTGCAGAAATGAAAAGATACAACCTGCAGGTGTTTGGAATCAGTGAAACGCATTGGACACAGGTTAGTCAACAAAGATTAACTCCAGAAAAGCTGCTGATATACCTCAGGTATGAAGAAGAAAACGCTCCACATACACAAGGAGTTGCATTGATGCTATCCAAACAGGCACAAAAGGCACTGGTAGTATGGGAATCTCATGAACCAAGGATCATCAAAGCATGCTTGAGAAGCATCAGAGTCAACAAACATAAATATGTGGAAGATCTAGCGATGATAGCAGAGAATTCTGCAAGAGAAGAAAACATGAGACAACTAAAAAAATACAACGAAGAAACTTGTTGGAAAATACGAAAAACCAGTACAACCAGTGAAAAGCAAGGAGGGACAAGTACCAACAGGCTAGAAAGAAAGAGACCTCATCAAGACACCAAAGAAAGATCTTAACAGGTGCCAGAACTATGCAGGAATCACTCTTCTGACAGTGTCAGGAAAAGTCTTCAAGAGAGTGTTGTTGAACAGAATGAAAGATTTAATCGACACTCAACTTCGAAATCAACAGACTGGATTCCGTTGTAATGGAACACTTCTACGAAGAAAACGCGATTGGTGAAGAATAAACATTTACTATTGTACTCATCTTGTTTAACTGTACCAAAAACACTTCTTGCGCGCAACGTTCTTTTTCGCGTTACTACCATTTTTTATAACGTTCTGCTCTCTATGTAATACCTACTTTCTCCTTCAATGAAATATTCAAACATGGATTTATTTTGATTTAAGTGACGGGATAGTATGGAACATTTGGTGGTGATCATAGTCAATCTCGACTCGGACACTACTAAACCGTAAAGATAGATAGTGAACTTAACGAACTGCACGCAATACGACGGATCATAGTGAATTAATCAAATGAATAGAATTCACTACAGTACGTCAACTTCATTTGCTAGAAGGAAGCATTTGATAGTGTGGACAGGATTACACCAGGGATTCTTCTTTGACACTGTGGCGTGCCTTAAAAGATTGTCAACACTCATCAAAGATCTTGCATGGAGGGCAGCTCACAGACTCACTCAAAGTGATGGCCAGTGTCAGACAGGAATGTTTAATGTCACCTTTTATCTTTCATTTGATTATTGACTAGATTATGCCGTCAACATCTAGACAAGAAGCACGAGATTCAGTGGCAACTGGAATGCAGTTGGACGATCTGGACTTCGCAGATGATCTAGCTTTTCTATCATGCACGCAGCAACAAATGCAGGAGATAGCCAGTATGGAAGCAAATTATAAAGTAGTTGGCCACAACAAGAAAAAGCAACGTCCCCCGATACCACAAGATATGCACAAACCGAATCACACGTGATGAAGAAAATTTTGCAGATGTAGAAACCTTTATATATCTGGGCAGAATCATTTGTTAGCAGGTTGGATCTGATGCAAATGTGAAGGCACAGATCAACATAGCAAGGGCACGACGTCTACAGTTGAAGAACATCTGGAACTCCAAACAACTATCGAAAAACACCAACGTCACAATTTTCAATGCAAATGTCAAGACAGTTGTAATGTATGAGGATGGAACTTGGGGAACTACGAAAGCCACCATCCACGAAATACTAGTGTTTATCAACACATCTCCACACAAGATACTGAGAATCCGTTCGCTGGACGCTATCACCAAAAACCGGATGTGAGAGAAAACAAACCAGGGAAGACCAAAGAACACATCACACCGAGAATTGAAAGTAGGCATGAAAAGAATTCACAATGGTTGGATGGAACTGGAAAAGAAAGCCGAGGACAGAGTAAGGTGGAGAATTTCGGTCGGCGGCCTATGCTCCATTAGGGGCAACAGGCTTAATTAAGTACTTCTAGAACTAGTGCAGTCAAGTAGCTAGACCCCCATACATTGGACACTACCAAACAACTTGAACCACACCGAAAGAACGAGAGTCAAGCTCAAAGTAATCCACTGGTTTTTATACTAACTTGTGAAATGGATACTGGATATTGAAAGTGAGGAACTTATGCAACCAGTTTGTATTATAAATTAAAACACCGAACTATAGATAAGTATTCATGATCATTTTAGTTATTCTAATGACACTGTGTTCGAGACTGACATTAGTAAACTACTATCCTGCATGCAGTCTCCCACAATCAACTACTAATTGAAAAGACTAAGGTAAGGAAGGAAGTTAATTGAGTTCAACCGATCAAAATGCATTAGTAACTATTTGCATATATTTATAAATTTTCTAACTAGCAATGATATAAATTCATGTTGTTTAAGATAACCAAATTAATAATAACATTTTTCACACAACAGAATCAAAGTTACTCAACCGATGTACGCAGAATAATCCAGAAGTTGGGATAAGTTAGAGAAATTCATACTAGTCTAACAGGTATTTTATTCAACTTGTATATATATATATATATATATATATATATATATTAGCCACTTGCAGCATTATAGTACTTGCATAGTCTTTGCTACGTCCTAAATATTTTGTTCTTCTGACTGTCCAACTTTCTCAGATCATATTGATCGCTTCCCCATCATTCACAATCATAATTCCTCTTTGACTGATCTATTAATATATATGATTAAAATGATATATAATTAATCTGAATGAATCATTCTAGTATTTAACTTATCCGTTAACATTTATTGACAAAAGTATGCACTTTTCAAGGACTACATACATAGTTTTCGGAGAAATACTTATTATGAATCATGAATTAGAGGAAGTAGATGTTACAATCAATTTGTTAAAGTCGTATATATGTCGTCTATCTGTTGGGGACATCAGATCCCCAGAACTCACTTGGAAAAGGCGCTAATTTTGGATTTTTTGTGTTTTCGCGCATAAGTTGCTTAGTTGACCTTGAGATCATATTGCCCACTCGGAAAATCCTTGACTGTCATTGGTTGATGGGTTATTTTAGTATGTCATTTTTGTGGCTCTCTCAAGGACGTTTATATCATGTATAAATAAGCTCGGTTTGTGTGCTTATCAACCTTATATTTTCTTGGTGCTTGTAGAATACACTTTCTACGCTTCATGAAGACTTCTTGATATAGTTAGTCAGGCCGGGGACAAACGCATTATAATAGCCTATTGTGTCTCTGCATCATTTGTCTTCGCTCTCGTTTACCGACTACGGTCAGTTCGTAATAGTGTCGAGCATGTCAGTTGACAAGCATATCACTATCTGAAAGACATTTCATGAACCAGGCTATTATTTAATTTATCATAGCTACTTTCATACCTGTTGCTAATACATGCCAATGTGTTATGCATATTGTAAGCATAGGGTAGTGGTGACCGTTGGATTTCAATGAAATTCGGAATCAGTCTTAACGAAACCACCAGTGAAAACAGTGGACAGCCTTTTTATCCTAATATGAGAGTTCTCAGCAGTGGGCAAACATGGTCGCACAGGCGAGGATTGAATTGAAGACCTTTAGTCTCACAAATAAAAGCCTAATCTCCAGACTACTGAGTCAGCGGATCCAACGATTTTTAAGCCTAACTTTAATGAATACATGATATTGTGCTACCATCCCTCAGTGTCTTCATTAGGTGATTGCCTCCCAGTCGATGTCATTGGGCTTCTCAATAGAACCCCGAGAATACCTCCCCGAAGCTAGTTCCTCGTGAGAACTTAAATTTATGATCATAAAGTTGTGGCGACTGCACACTGTTGAAGACTTCCATAATAGAACTAAACAGCCTTCTAGTGCTTTCAGTAGTGGTTCAGTTACAACGTAGGAATTCGTACGTACGTACTTCAGTTCAGGTTGCTGTTACGCATTAGCACAGACACGCAACTGTCAATTCAAATCCAATAGTGGTAACGATAGTAGAAGTATCAGCAGTAATGGAGAATATTAGGTATCGAAGATATTATTCAAGAACTGTAGTTCAGTGAGATAAATTTAGAAAGAGAAAGGTATGAATGATGAGGAATTCTGAAGATAAGAATTTCAGTGATATGAATATGCAAGCTCACCTTCTAGATATCCTCTAATAAAGGTGGGCACAATATGGGGAAACATCAAATGCTTGATTTATTCACGTAATTTAAATGCAACTATTACTTATATTTTTAAAATATTACGACTCATTATCTTCAGTACACAGTTTAGTAATATTGTGTTCCGTTTTCCATATCATATGATCAGTGAGATTAGTTTGTTATATTGTTATTTTGCGTACACCTGCAGTTGTGGTCATCAAGAACACTTTTCTCAGTTCAGCCTAAAATATCAACCGCTCAAATGATATCATCCATCTATTTGCATATATCAGGCGGCTAAGACAAAACATGGCACAAATCCATCAAATCATTGAAAACTGGACGGAGCCATATTGGTAGGTGTCGACTACCTGGTTGAGGCACGAGAGATGATACTAATCGATGGTTGGAGAACCTGAATGATATGGCTCAAAACCGTTTGCAATGGCGCAGGTAAATTCATTCTCTGTGTTCTCTCAAATCCTAACCTTCAGAGTTCCTCATCACTTTATCTTTATCTTTATAAGATTATTTCACTAGATTCTACTTCTTGAATAATATCTTTAAACCCTAATCTCTCCGATTACCGCTAATACTTTCATTACCTCTACTACTATGAAATTTGAAGTGACAATTGCATCTCTATGCTAATGTTGTGGTATAACAACTTGAACTTCTGTACGTCAGTACGTACAAAGTTCTATGTTGTTATTGTTGACTGACTGACTGTATCAATCAGATTCTATATGTTCAGGTTAAGAATCATGTACTGATCTGTTACGCCTGCACGTAAACACGTCAACTTGATGTACTTGAACTATTACGAGTTTACCTAGTCGGAAAAACGAGCGCGAGGATCGAGGATCCGGTGACACGACATACTACTCAAATCCAATTATCCCAGCCCCCCATGTTGAGTACAAAATAAGAAGACGTGATATGAAGTAGAACCTGTATTCTACAAACATCCAGAAAATACGAGGTCCGAATCCAGAAGAGAATCAGGATACCGGACTAGGGATCCGGGATCGGATCCTGGTCCTGGTTGTAGTCATAAAACGTCACAGATAATGCGTATTTATACATTTTGGTCGAATAGGAAACAGCATCGAAGTCTGTGACATTGACAGTTAAAACGACCAATAGGAAACAACATTTGTAGCGACATTGATAGTCAGGACAACCAATAAGGAACAACATTGGAGCATGTGACATTGATATCTACTAGGACGACCTTAAAATTGACCAGTAGGAATTAACCAATAGGAATTGACCAATAATTCTCTTAGAATATTGGATGAATATCCTTAAACTTTCATGTCCACTATATTTACTCTGTACAATATTCAATAAAACAGTCAAGTATTTTTAGTCAGTTTATGAATAATCGTTTCAAAAACTAATGCTCACTCAGTTTCAGACTTACTTTGTTGGAATCGTCATGTGTCTAACAATTGCGCTAGTCATCAGATAAAGAGTGAATTCTTTATATTTTGTGACTTGTGAGTTTAGAGAAGGAATCTCAGGTTGTGTGGAAATAACTAACTCAAACAATTTGATTTTCAACGAGTCTTTGTAACTGATTTCAAGTTGTTGGTTGGTTGATGAAAATTATTTTAATCAAAAATATACATGAGGTTTATGACTACTCACTGTTTGAGTAAATGAGTAGTATAGTACAAATAGTGTAATTTAAAGTATGCATAAAATATTTATTCTTTGTTATACAGTTCAAAAAAAATATATCACTGATTCAGTACGAATATTCTTTTAGAGCATTGACTAAATGCAAAAATGATCGTAGTAACTGTGAACTCAATACAATTTTAAATCCTTTTACTAATAATACTTTGAATCCAAATGTTAACCGAAGAAAAAGTCGGAAGGTGATAGACACATTTAGTTTATGGCTACTGTAGTGAGTGGTACTATATACAAGGTGGCTTATAAGTAGTATAAAGTGGAGTGTCATCTAGAAGTGTCTAAAGGTGGAAATGCATTGTGTACGATCAGACTGTATCAAAAATCAGAGTGGATGTGAAAGAAGACAGTCAATATCCTGCTTGTATTGTAAATGGATTTTTGAAGATTATGTGTACATATTTTATAAATAAAATGTGTCTTCTACTGTGGGAGAGAACAAACCAAATCCCAGCCTCGAAAGAAATCAGGAAGAAGCGGTGGAAGTGGATAGAATATACACTGCGGAAAGCACCCAACTGCATCACAAGACAAGCCCTCAAGGTCAGAGGAAAAGAAGAAGGCGAAGGAACATATTACGCCGAGAAATGGAGACAGATGTGAGAAGAATGAACAACCGCTGGACAAAACTGGAAATGAAGGTTCAGGACAGGGTAGGTTGGAGAATGCTGGTCGGCCGTCTATGCTCCGTTGGAGCTGATAGGCATAAGTAAGTAATCAAGTATTTTATACTAAACAGATATAGAAGTTAACTGAATACAGAATACATTGAACGAAATCATTCTGAAATAACAACTGGCGATAAACTTCACTACTGTTCGATTAGAATGAAGTAGGAATTATTAATCTTGCATCAAAGCTACTATTATTTATAGTATCTAATAAAGGTTTACTTATAAAAAGCCATGAACTATGTATGAATAAAGAGTTTTCCATGGAAGATATATCACTCTACTTTTCTATGGACGTATCAAGCGTATTGCAATCGGTCATGACGAAATCAAGTCACATGTTCTGACATACTAAACGCACTATTATTAAAATGAATTCCAACGGCAGGAGACGATTTGTGTATCAATCGTTATTCATATTACTATACCGTAGAAATTATTCGTCTCCAAATTGATGTGAATTGGAGTACCACTAAAAAGCAGGGATCGCCGGACATTATTTCGTTCTAGTTGGAGGCTACTGTTTTACACACCGATAATGATCAACTCTGGAACTATATAAAGTTTTGTGTTGATGAATACTTCACACAAAAAAATCCACTTGACTTAATTAAAAATAATGAGTGACAATCATTTGATGACGATTACTTTGTACTAGTTCTGTGTGTATAAACTATACCAACAGAGAATTTTCACTAGAATTATTTATCAATAAAAAAAAATGAAATATTCTTTGTAGTGAACAAACAACACAGCAAGAAGAAATTAATTAACATTTGAATATTTCACGCTTTCTATACACGACCTTGACCTTGTAAATAAAATTGCTTGAATAAGCAAAACAAATTTAAATAACACCGACTACCATACTATCAATGAAGAATAAATAAACTTATTATAAGAAGAGTTTGATAATTGAGCATATTTTTTATTAATTGTGTAATTGAACAGATAAAACTGTCCAACGACCGTTTCGTCCTGGTATGGAACTCATCAGCAGTGAGCACCCACTACTCCTGCGACTCACAGGATTCGAACCCAGGACCTTCTCTCTTGCGCGCAAACGCACAACTTCTTGACCACTGAGGCGTCATCCAGTGGTTTTAATGTCTAGTTTTGATCAATCTAAGGATTTTGCGTAACCATAACCATTATGTTCGGTTGTTATGGCCTACACATGGCAGGGTTGAGCTCTACTGTTCACGTCTCTTCTCACTAGAACTTCAAGAAACTAGTCACCAGTTTATTTTTCGATTCACACTCTGACAAAAACAGATAACAAGTATAAACTGTTAAGATTTGCCCTGACCATCAATTCTATGCACTGGCAGTGGTAATTTTAAAGATAAACGTTTCATAATACTAACATTAAAGTAACAATACAAATTAATTAACATTGTTCTTACCGATGCTCATTAGGAAGGATTGGACGAAATCTACTACTGTTCTTGCCTCTAAGTGTATTGACTTTATTTGTGTTCATTTCCTTTCCCACATTTAGGGGGATAAATGAAGACAGTACAAAAGTATATTCTCAAGGAATAAATAATCCGAAATTCGATGAAACACAGGAAAAGGAGTACCCCAATCATATTTGGAATAAAAAAGTATTCAGCCCACACAAAAACAGTAGTGATGATTAATTTGGAATAAAAAAGTTGGTAAAAGTGAGTTTGTGAAATCATAACATTGTAAATTGATTTGTACACTTTACCCTTTCCCGTCATAGGTAAGAGATACAACTATCACTTACATCCTTCATCGATGGTAAAGTTGGAGAGAAATAGTGAAAGAGTTTAATGTATACTTTCACTCTGAGGTGATTGAACATAGGATGTTCTGTGACATATCCTTCTTCAATAGGAAATTCTTGAGAAGGTCAATCAATATTTTCCGTAACGTCATGTTAAACTCTCTCTCTCTCTCTCTCTCTCTCTATATATATATATATATATATATATATATATATATATATATGTCGCAGCTTTTACAAATTAAAATCATGAATGAATCATTGTTAGACCAACATTAAAAACCGGGAAGCACTGGACGACCGTTTCGTCCTGGTGCGGGACTCATCAGCTGTGAGCGCCCAAGATTCCTGCTACTTGCAGGATTCGAAGATGTGACCAGTGGAGTTCAACCGCGTCGGGCTTAGGGCAGTAACTACCAAAGACAATGGGTGAGGTTGTTTGGTGGCTCACTACTGGACTTCAATATAGACGAATGATCGAGTGTGCAATGAAATAAATCTTCCTCTTCACTTCCGTATATTATATTTAGACTAACCCCGTTTATCCGACGGCGGTAGTAAGAAGCCAAATACGGTGTTGCGGATGAACTTATTTCATGCATTCATTTATGCAGACAAATATGAGAAGGGAAGCGCACAAGCAAAACGAAGCGAATCGGAGAAGGCGAGTGAGTTAACTCTCCATGAGCTGAAGAACGGGCTAAGTATTTATAGTCAAGCAATAATAATTGGCTAGTCATGTGATAAGTGAGTAAGCGTCCACACACACACAATCAGAGATACAATAATCGATACTGTTATCGAATTATTACAAATACAAAATTATGGTCGATACAATTATCGAATAATTTAAACGAAACTACAATGAATGAATGATGAGATGCTACAGTTTCACAAAATCGTTAAATTGATCAGAATTAGATATTACCACCGTTGGATTCCGTCTCAGTGGTCAAGAGTTTCCACGCGAGACCGAAGGTCCTGGGTTCGACACCTGTTACTTGTAGGAGTCGTGGGTGCTCGCTGCTGATTAGTCACATACCAAGACGAAACGGCTGTCTAGTGTTTCCCGGTGTCTAATGGTCGTCTAACAATGATTCATTCATGGTTTCAATGTTTAAACTTATTATCTAGCCGATGGTACGAGAACAATTATCAAACATAAATAAGAGCCCACATGGGAGGGTGTACGTTCCGGCTGACCTTGTGGTGTGGTGTGTGCTACTTATACGAACGATATAAGTAGTATAAGAAGAGACGTGAAAGAAGAAGTCTCACGGTCAGAAGAGGAAAACGGAAAGCAAATAGAGCAAAAGCAAGAAGTGAATGGAGTACCAACAGGAAGGAAAGGAAGCAACAACAGGAATGGAAGAAGGATGGAGTGTTGGAAGGCACGACTCAAAGATGGTGTGCAAATAGAGTATTGAATGTAATATTTTCGGTTTTAACTGACTCAGAGTGTAAATTTGCGTGATACAATCTTCCATGCCTGCCTCAGTCTTCTCAGTGGGACAAGTTCGATCTTTAACTTCATGTGGAGTCTGAGGGCTTCGGTCGGTTGTATCAGCGCAAGGCAGTTGGAGGCCAGACGGTTGGAACGGCTTCTGGGTGGCTCGGCAATCCGTTCGGGGTGCCAGGTCTAGCTGGGAAAGCCCGCCTTGTCGGTTGGAGGGATCTTGCTGGTTCATAAGTGCCCGAATAGGGGCCACTGCTCGTGTGTGTGCTTTTTGAACGTCCACTTGTCTACAGACCGATCTAGACAACATGTACGTTCCTGTATGGGGCAGGGGTGATCGCAATATTGGCTCTTGTGAGAATCCTTGTGCTGCTTGAAATGCAGCGGCGTGCATGTGCAGCAGGCATGATGGTTAACCAAGAAGAGCCCACATTATAGTACTCAAAGTTTTCCAAAATAACCATATACAAAGTTACGGTAAATGAAGTAACGATTGGAAATTTTTCGATTAAACGCAGTCATAAAAAAATTATATTTTCAACCTTCCAATGACCTTCACCTATATCTCACTGGGTCATATAGAAAGTGTGATTCTCTGTCCTTTTCGTATTGGGTAAGTGAATAACATATTAGTATGCGTCCTTATAAATGTGTACTATTTATTACTCATGTATCTCTGATCTAAATCAACAAACACTTTGTTTTGTATACAAATTATGATTCCTGAAAAAAAAATCATTATTTCTTAATGAATACCTTTGTATAATGTGCTTCCAGGTTTCTAATGGTGGTCTAACAATGATGATTGATTAATGATTTCAAATGTGTAAAAACGCAAACCTCCAAAACTGTGCCCCAATATAATGTTTGTTTGTTTTGAATGAGAAATTGCCAAAACAAAATGTTTACTAAGTTAAAATTATTCCTATTAGAGTTCTGATGACTCATTACGGATGAGAAGATCTGGGCGTAAAAGTAACTAACATGTGAGTAATAGTCAGTTGATGAAAATATAACAGATGGTTGGCATATAGAGTTATTTGGAGGTTGAAGTTACCTTAGCAAAAAAAGCTAAGCTAAATACATCAAAGAATATGACGTTGTTTACAGTTTAAGGAAAAAGCATAAACACTAAGCACCACCATCATTGATTAAAGCTGTTACAACAGTAGGGGAAGAAAAAGGATTCTATCATTAATGCCCAAGGTTTTCCCCTCGAAATGCAAAATGTTGCTTCAAGATTGGGTTGCATCGGCACCTGAACTAATGATAGGGAGTGAAGTAGTCGAACGTGTAGACCGTTTCACTTGTCTGGGGAGTCTCATCAGTGCTGATGGCCTGATGACTGACGAAATCTCAGCTCGGATAAAGAAGGCTCGATTGGCTTTTGCCAACCTGCGTCACTTATAGCACAGGCGAGATATCCGCTTGTTAACCAAAGGACGAGTGTACTGCGCAGCAGTTCGTTCTGTCCTACTGTACGGATGCGAGACTTCGCCGTTAAGAGTAGAGGACATTCGTTGGTTACTAGTCTTCGATCATAGATTTTCAAGAAGCATTGCTCGTGTATCCTGGGACGACCGATTAAGCAATGCTATCGCTAGGAAAAAAGTTCTAAGTAAGGATGACAAATCAATAGATAAAGTATTGAAACATCATCAGTTGAGGTGGATGGGACATGTGCTGCGTATGCCTAACCACCGACTGCCGCGACGAGCTATATTTTGTAGTGCAGGAGCAGGTTGGAAGCAAGATAGGGGCGGCCAGACCAAAACATGGCACAAATCCATGAAGCCACTGACAAGTGGACTGAGTCATGTTGGTAGATGTAGGCTATCTGGTTGGGGTCCGCGAGACGATAGTCACAGATGGTTAGAGACCTTGAATGACACAGCTCAAAATCGTTCGTAATGGCGCAGGTGTATCCACTCTTTGTGTGCTTTTTAATTCTAACCTTCTGAATTCCTTTCACTTAGTCTACCTACTTGAGCATTAAAGTCACCAGCCATTATTACCATATCAGTGCCTAACTTTTTGGAGGAGGTCCGAAAGCTTTCTGCACAACTCATCTTTCACATCGTCTGAACTACAATCGGTAGGAGCGTAGGCACATACGATGAAGAGGCAACGGCGTGTGTCCCTATCTTTCCGAGTCCTCACTGTCCCGTTTAGTCGGACTGCGCACCAACGACTATCTACTGGGATCCAGTCTAGGAGAGCTAGTTCTACCCTAGAACCTACGCCAGCAAGACATCGGGAAGCTTAACACACAGATAGAATAAAACAAATAGAAAATCAACATTTTAATTAACTAATCATTATTCATTAAGTATAATATACATTAGTAATCATACACAACAATAAATACAGAGTAGTAATTATTCAGGAAACAATAAAAACCTATATGGATATATATATATATATATATATATATATATATATATATATATATACGCAACCATTTATTTTCAAAAGCATTCTTCACACACACATTTTTTTTGTAAAAATTCGCTAGGATTCTATGAAATAATAATAATAATAATAATAATAATAATAATAATAATAATAATAATAATAATAATAAATGTACAATGCATTTTGCAGTCTAATCATCATTTCATAGACTTGAACAATGATGTAGTGGTAGTAGTAGTAGTAGTAGTAGTAGGGATAGAAATGTTATTTCATGTATTAAGATTGATTGATATGTTGGTCGTGTTTGTCAACGACGATCAGTCAGTCAGTCAATGATAATAATAATAATAGTGATGATGATGATTTGACAAGAGAAAAGACAACTGTACAATTTTATGTTAAGATTAATTTTGGAATTAAAGAAGCAAGAAAATATAAAATAAATGTGTTTTAGAAAAAACCAACCACACCAACAACCACAACGACAACACAGTTAGCATAGTTTAAAAAGATACAGCAAGCAGAGAGAGGCGACTGTGTTACTCTTCACAGGGAATAATAACACCAACACCAACACCACCATCATCCAGGTGGTCACAGGAAGACACTCCACCGGTCTTTTACAATGAATGAATTGATTGGTTCATTTAGGGAATAGCTGTTTGTTTGTTTTTTACACAGAAATGGTAGGTTCATGCATGAATAGTGGCCGTCATCGTCATCGTATAAAATTAAATAAATAATGTATAAAGCTGAAGCCATATATAGCTAGCTAGCTAGCTAGCTGCTTATAATTACATTAAAAAGTGTGAATGCATCATGCAAATGAAATGATAATTAACCAACGAGAAAATGTGCTATATATATAGTAAGTAATATGGAATAAAAACAATGGGAATTCTCACTTTTATTAGTAGTAGTATTATCATTATGATTATGATTATTATTATTACCTATATCCATTTTCACGACTATGCGATTGTTTACGGTGTTTATGATGAGAATGGGATCGATGATTTTTGGAATCTGTTGAGTCATGTCGATGCTTTTTATGAGTGTGACGATGACGACGATGATTGTCATGATGGTGGTGGCGATGACGATGATGAGAAGGAGGAGGAGACGGAGAAGAAGAAGAAGAAGAGGGAGAACGAAGTCGATTGCTGCTGTTACGTTCAAGTCTTCGATCACGATGACGGCTATCATCGGAACCATTCCAAGAATGATTATGATGAGAATTGTGTTTCGATGAATGATGACGACTTTTATGCTTTTTCTTATGATGTTTACGTTCACTAGATGAAGATTTATCTAAATGATATTTTTTAGATTTTTCAATATGATGATCAGGTACCCAAACAATACCGGAATCAGAACCACTGTTTGATGTTCGACTTCGTTTGGAAGGTGGTGGTGGTGAGAGATTTTTATTATCACTACTCGATTCCTGAAAAAAGTGAAAACGTGTAAAAAATTCTTAATAACAAATGAATAGTGTTCCATATTTTTTAAAAACTGATGACTAACTAGATAGCCAGCCGTCTGTGTACTATGCAACCGTCTAGTTAACTATGATCCTTTGAATCTATCAATAAAAATGCTGAACCAATCAAAAGGCGCTTGCAAGCACCCTAAGAAAAGGTGAACTCTGTCCATTTAGCCATACCAGGGTATTTGAAGATTACTGAATTTTATGATAACTATATTTTGTAAGTAATAACTCTATACAGTCGAATAGTTCTATACGAGGAAAATACACATGAATAATAATAGTTTCACATAAACATACTAAAGTTCCCAGTTGAAAGTAAAACAGTTAATAAATAACAAAAAATGTCATAACCCGCGGCCAGTAAAGTAGATTCAGTCAGTCAGTTGCAACGTAGAACTTCGTACGTAGGTACATAAGTTCATGTTGCCATACCACATTAGCACAGAGACGCAAATGTCAAATCAAATCCCATAGTGATAAAGATAGTAGAGGTATATGCCATCCTTAACTAGTACTCGTTTCCTAACGACAGCATTGCTTACTCGGTCGTCCCAGGATACACGAGCAATGCTTCTAAGACATCTACGACCGAATACTAGCAACCTACGAACATCTACTCTTAACGGCCATGTTTCGCATCCATATAGGAGAACGGAGCGAACTGCTGCGCAGTACACTCGTCCTTTGATTAGCGAACGGATATCTCGCCTTCGCCATAAGTGACGGAGGTTGGCAAAAGCCAATCGAACCTTCTGTATCCGTGCTGAGATTTCGTCTGTTACCAGGCCATCAGCGCTGATAAGACTCCCCAGATAAGTGAAGCGATCAACACGCTCGACTACTTCACTCTCTATCACTAGTTCAGGTGCTGATGCAACCCAGTCTTGAAGAAACATTTTGCATTTCGGGGGGGGGGGGACCGCATCCCGAACATGCTTGCATACATAAATATGATAGGGAAGGAATTCACCATACAGCGAACAAATCACAACACTTTTTCTTTACCTCATAAGAATAATCCACTAAAGAATTTGTCAATTCTTGTTTCAAGCCTACAACAGTATTGCTGACTGATGGTGATTGACAAGAAGAAGTGGTTTGTAGCTTTGCCGCATTGTCAGAATGATTGTGAGAGTTGACTAATGATTTTCGTTCATCACTAGTAGAATCCCTTTTCATAGATTTATTCGTTGTTGTCGTTGCAGTTGACAATGACGACGATGAGGAGGAGGAAGAAGAAGAAGTTGAAAATGATGATAAAACAGATCCAGTCGACGATGTTGGACGTCCAGTCCATAAATCTGTTGAATTCTCTTTACCATACAGTAACTTGACAAAGAAAAAAGAGATAGGAGTAAATTATTATAAGTATCAAGAATATCAACAAACGCGTAAGTTATATAAAAAATACAACCTTGAATAACATATTCAACTTGATGGAATTGTACCGCAATGATGCCCATTAAATAGACTATGCATCACATTGTTGACATGAAAGATAAACGTTTTATTCAGACCAGACAGACAGATACAAGACAGAACTTCGTACATAAGTATATCAGTTCAGATTGCCATACCACATCAGCACAGAGATGCAACTGTCAGTTCATATCCATGAGTGATAGCGATAGTTAAATTATTAGCAGCAATGGAGAAGATTAGGGAGCGAAGATATGATTCGAAAAGTATGATTCAGTGAGATAAATTTAGACCGTAGCTGCGACTTCGACGTGGTGGTCGGGCTTGTCTATCGTCATGACCCGACCGAGCTATACTGGCTGGAACATATGTTCCTGCAGGTCCTACCATGCCAGGCTGGTCGATTGGAGAACGATGAGACTAAAAGCAGCTACTCAACGTCTGAGGGCGAAGTAGTATTGCTGACTGACTGCAGACGGGTGTGACAGCAGTAAGGTGATTTCCTCGGACAACCAGCATTAGCAGCGATGCTGCCTTCTCACAAGGAAGGAAGGGTTAGAAAAGGTCGACCCTAAAAATCTCACAACTCATCCCACCTCACGGATTTCCGTCTCCGGCGTTAAAGGTGCCCACTAAGGGCTTGAAAGAGCGGAGCTAATACTCAAAAAATCCTTCATAAAAAGGCCATGCGTTACCGGCCTCAAGCAGTTGTCCCTTGGAATCTACGGTCACGCACCCAGGTCTCCAAGACTAACTCTAATCTATCTTCCTTTTCAGGTTCCTCAAGAAACACCCTTCCACGGTGTGGGCAGCCGGGAAGTGACAACCGCCCTCATACCCGTAACACCACGAGAGACCAAATTGGTCAAAATCAAATCCTTCTTACACCCCGTAATATTCAGACCAATTTTAAAACGAGTAGAGAGATTTACAATTGTTAAGCATTGAATTCAAAATTAAACATTCACATCATTATTGATTGTGCGAAATTCATTTTAGCGACCTCTTGAATTGATTTCTATCTGACATAAGAAAATAGAGACCATTTAATTTTAGATTGTATTTGAGTAAACTGAACAACAATATATCGTGTAAATGTTTGACAGTAGTCGACAGACAACTTTAGGTCTAGGTTCTGTGCTATTCAGAACTCGTTTGAGCAAGGAGTACCTGCAACCTTATGCTCCTTGACGGATTCCATTTAGTGTCACCTAGCCTCAACAGTTATAGAAATTACCACTGACTTGTGACTGATGTCATTAGGTAATTCAGATATATAATAAACATTTTTCAAAGTGGAAACATCGTTTTATATACAAGGCGTGAATTAGCATCAAGTGGATAGATCGGCGTTTGAAAATAGACTCGATTAGGTTGACCGTTGAGTATAATTTAACTGTAAAATCATAGAGTGGTTAATTTGTACATTATCACGCGACTAATTCAAATTACAAAATATAATACCTGTAAGTATACTCACACTGTTTTCCTAATAACTTGAACACTGGTTGATTTCATGACTAAAAGAGTATGCACTGAACGGTCCTAGAATTTATTAACTAACATATCAACTCGGTTATGTCTACATAACATCAGACCTATGTCGGTAACTTTCTTGGATTCACTTAGATTTTGTCTGAACAGATCAGGAAGTTAGGTGAATATGCTACATATCTATCTATCTATCTATCATAATGTACATTCTAATTAAAGTTTTAGCTAATGCACTAAACAGTAGTGAAATTTACTTCAATCAGCTAATCATTAGGTAAGATAGAGACTGGGATGATATATATAAACATCGGTTAAAATTGTTTCATCATAACACAACGACGAAAAGTTAAAGTAGTAGAATAAGTATTATTAATATTAGGAGTAGTCAGTCAATCAACGTCAACGTAGAACTTCGTACGTACATACACATCAGTTCAGTCAATTCAAATCCCATAGTAGTAGAGGTAGTAACAGTATTAGAAGTAATCGGAGAGATTAGGATTCGAAGATATTATTCACGAAGTAGAATTTACTGAAATTAACTTAAAAAGAAAAAGATAAAGTGATGAGGAATTAAAAAGTTTACGATTTGAGAGAACACAAAGAATGAAAGCACCTACGCCATTGCAAACAATTTTGAGCAATGTCATCCAAGGTCTCTAACCATAGGTGACTTTCGTCTCGCGCAGCCCAACCACATAGCCCACATCATCGAGGCAGTCGGTGGTTGGGCATTGGTAACACATGCCCCAACCACCTCAACTGATGAAGTTTCAATACTTTATCAACTATTGATCTGCCATCCCTACACCTAGTACTTGTTTCCGAACGACAGCATTGCTTACTCGGTTGTTCCATGATACACGCGCAATGCCCATGTAGACGATGCTTGCGTAGATGAAAGGATTCAAAAACGGATTCTTGTAAGATAAAAAAAATGCACTACAAGATAATCATCCTGAAACTCAGAATCGAAAGAAAAGACGGCAAATAAATGCATTTACACCTGACGTCTTCAACCGAGAGATATGCATTATTACAGCGGTCACATTACTAAACATGACAAAAATCAATACAAAATAATAACAAATAGTATCTAACCTCTCGGACAGTAGGCGCTGATAAAGAGATGGGTATCGTGCTACTACTATTATTATTAGTAGTAGTAATATTATCATTATTATTGTTATTATTATTATTATTATTACTACTATTGGTCGTAGCTGATTGGATTGTTGACAAAACATTTGGATGAGAATTCTTATCACAATTGATAATACCATTTGGAATGGTTTTAGTTGTTGAAGGAAGAAGAGACATTGAATTGGTGAGACTATTGGACACGGATGTAGACGGAGTAATCGGTAAGGCTGGAATAAAAACAATAGAGTACAAAATAGTATTATTACTATTATTATTAGTGGTAGTACTACGTCACAAATAATAAATTTGAGACAGGCATAGAGAGAAAAAAAACTGAAGACTAGAAAATTCCATTCCGAAATTGGTTGATTAACAAATTTAGTCAGTTGTCATATATCATCTCACACCATTCTACACGAAGCAAGAATGCCGCAATCAATAAAAAAAATCTGCTACCATATTATATACCCAAGCGTCCACATCCACCAATTGGGGCGCGCTCAGCAAACAGATGAGGATAGTGGTCGGGGCAGGATAATAATAATAATAACTAATGAAAAACGAATGTAACGGCTTTCTATTTACAAATTATACCTTGACAATGTCAGTAGTGTATTACGTAACACCATTTCATTTCTCATTCACTTTCACTTGATGAAGCTTGATTTTCGTTGAGAAATTTGTGAAACTCTTACATATTTAACGCATAAGTCAGTCAGATGCAACGTAGAACTTCTTAAGTAAGTACATCAGTTCATGTTGCCATATCACAACATTAGCACAGAGATATAATTGTCAATTCGTATCCAATAGTAGTAGAGGAAGTAAAGGTATTAAAACTAATCGGCGAAGTTAGGATTAGAAGATATTATTCAAGAAGTATGATTCAGTGAGATAAGTTTAGAAAGACAAAACTAGAGGGGTTGAAGAATCCAGAAGACTATCTAACAATCAGTACAATGTTACGGCTCCAGAAAATGAATGATATTTTAAACGAATGTAACACACAGTTCGCTTTAGTCTTTATCAGATAATATAGTATGCAATTTTTATTAATCCTTTATGTTCTCTCTCATATTCTAATCTCTTCAGAATTTATTATCATCCATATATTTCTCTCTATCTATCTATCTATCTCACTGAATTATACTTCTGGAATAATATCTTCGATCCTTAATATATTCTCCACTACCTGCTAAATCGTCTACTATCTCTCCATCACCATGGGATTTGAACTGACAGTTGTTATGTCTCTGTGTTAATCCGGTGTAGCAACCTGAAGTGATGTTACATACGTACGAAGTTCTATGTTATAACTGACTGACTGACTTAATCCTATTGAAAAGATAAATTCTAAATCAGAGTAACTATCTGTTAGGATATTTATTCCATATCCTAAGAGAATTATTGGTCGATTTCTATTGGTTAATCCCTACCAGTCAATTTTATGGTCGTCCTAGATATCAATATCACTTTAAATGTTGTTTCCTATTGGTCGGGTTAATTGTTAATGTCAAAGACTTCGACGAGGTTTTGCTATTCGACCTAAATGTATAAATACGCATTATCTGTAACGTTTTATGACCTGGATCCGGATACCTAGTCCGAGACCCTGATTCTCTTCTGGACTCGGACCTTATGCTTTGTGGATGCTTGTAGAATACATGTTCTACTTCATATCAAGTCTTCTTCTTTTACTCAGTGGGGGGAGGGTTAGTACACTCGGATGAGAGTAGCCTGTCGTGTCACCGGATCCTCGCTCTCGTTTACCGACTAAGGTAAACTCGTCATAGTTTAAGCGTTATCAAATGACATGTTTATGTTCACGCGTAACACCATCATTATTCTTTTATGATCGTGAATATATATATATATATATATATATATATATATATATATATATTTAACACATGAAATTGTAGCATTTTAATCCCTCGCATATTATTATTTGGGTGGATAATATTATGCTTTTAACGAGTATCTTTCTTTATCAAACAATTTGATACATTGATACATACAATGTATACAATAGAATTTCAAATAAAAAAGGTATTCAATTAACTAAATCAATAAATGAAAATAATAATCCTCATCTTTGTCGATCAGTCAGTCAGTCAGTCATACACATATAATCACGAGTTTTGTAAAATGAGAGATAATCATTCACGTTAAAGTTGATCAGATGTGTATGAGATAAATACATATTGCTCTACACAGGAATAGGAAATATGCAAATGTATGATGTTAAGGATTATTGAGAGCATTTTCCAGCAGGAATGATGATACGCATTAAACAATGCATAAATAGTACAAGGGTAGCGCGCGTAGTACATGTTCCAGTTTCGAATATCACAGTAATGTATCAATAATAATACATGACAAAGAAGAGACATTTTGAAGGGTTGTATGTATCAAGAGTGGTCAAGAGACTACTACTAACTTTTCTTTTTGGAGAACTTGTGAGACGGTATGGATGAATTATGCCTGCCTTACTTTATAAATTAGTATAGCTTGTTGTTTTTAACGTGAATTTATTTCAAAACACAAATCAGTCTATTTGTGGTGTGAGCTACTTATAAGTAGTATATGACGTGAGTGTCAGCGTAATGTCTAGCAGCAGAAGATGGGGGGAAGATCAAGAAAGGAAGAGTTAGAACACAATGGAATTTGTATGAAACGCATGAATAGTGAAATGTCAGACAATGGATTGATGTTTTGCAACAGGAACAGTCCAGTTCGAGATGATGGACTGATATTTTGCAAATGAACGATTTACGATATGGTTTTCCTATTTTACTGAGTAACTCTGTAATTTTCGTTAAATACAAATCGGTTGCCCTTACCTGTGTTCTCGTTCACAACATATGTACAGATGAACATGACATACGATAATATCTACAAATGCCATGCAAAACTGATCCATATGTTACGATGAATTGTACCTGCTGGTGTGTATGACAGTTGAACACATTTCATTCTAGTTACGTTCGACTTCGATTAAAAAATCAATGGCCACTCACATTTCATGTCACCGTCAACTAAGTATACAAATTCACAAGTACCTTTCTAAGCAGTTAGTTACATTAGTAGAACAGAAAGAATGAGATCTATGTTCGATTCCAAGAACATATTCAAGAAAAAATGGGCTCATGTCAATGGAATTAAAGGTGTTCATTAGTGGCTCTTGAAAAACATTTCTGTTACACACACTTCATCAAGTTGACAAACTGGTATCTTTCAGCACCATCAATCGATAATTCAAGTGTTATTTTTCTCAAGTTCGCTGAAGTTGTAGGCATGAAACTCCTCCTTAAAGTCAGACTTATTTCAAAAAAGTAAACATTTGATAATTATTTTTCATGTCATGATGACTTGATCATCTGAGTTTTATTACATGATCCTTGCGAATTCACAACTTGATTTGTATTTCACTAAATGACTTATCTATCTCAACTCATATTATTTGGGGAAGTGAGATTAATTTATGTTCAACTACTTTGTTGCATAATCAGTTATCTCTCTTTTTTCTAGCCCTATAATCTCTTGTTACCGTCGTCTTCTCTTTTACAAATGGATTTGTCCCCAATCTCATGTAGTTTATTCAAATCGCTTGCTATGATGATGATTATTTATATAACCAATTTTATATTACTGAACTTTACAATAGTCATGAAAATAAAATATTGTAACATTTTAGGCAGCTGACAAAAGAATCTTACAGAACAAAATGAATTCTGTGTAATCTTTTTGTTCTTGGTTTTTATACGAGATAATAAACTGGACTAAAATCTAGTATATCCCATTAGATGTAGAGAAAACATTTCGCTGATACTCTAAAACAGAAAGTGTGATTGTCGTTATCACACTTGGATTTGAACTGACAGTTGCGTCTCTGTACTGATGTGGTATGGCAACCTGAAGTGATGTACTTACGTACGAGGTTCCGTGTTGTATCTGTCTGTCTGTCTGATACTCTAAAACACAGGATGCACAGAAAATAACCCACCGATGTGCTGTGTCAGTTATCATCCTTTTACTGCCTAGTATTCCAAGATCATGCATGAATGCATGATAGTTTACTCGACTTTCGTTAAATCAGAATAAACTTGAAAAGTAAAAAATACAATCAATCTATTATTCTACAACAAACCTGGATAGCCAAAATATCCTAGTAAAGAGAATTGTTAATAAACACCTGCATCTTTTGGATGATGACTTTCATGGTTCTCCAAGTTTCCGCCCCATACAGTAGAACTATCTAGATATTTGTATTGAAAATTCTGACTTTTGTTGATTGAAAGTTGTTTTAAGTTCCAGGCGTTCTTCAATTGGAGAAATGCTGTCTTTGCTTTGCTGATCCGTGTTCAAGAGCCAGAACATCTGCGAAGTTTAGATCATCCAACTTCATCCCATACATTGCCTCCAATTCTAACATTTTCATAATCCAATTGACCACAAGGAGAAAGAGTGAGAGTAAGCAACCTTGCCCGACACCGGTCTTCAGTTCGACGAAGTCTGTTAGCTGTCCGCCGTGCACGATTTTGCAGTTTAATCCATTATAAGAATTCCGTTTTTGATGTTGAATACCTTCTCAGACACGCCATAGTGTTGTTCTGTACACACTGTCGATTTCTTTCTCGTAATCAATGAAGCTGATGTAGAATAATGAGTTCCATCCAACTGATTGTTCCACAATGATCCGTAATGTTGCAATTTGGTCGGTATACGATCGATCCTTACGAAATCTAGCCAGCTGATCTCAAAGTTGGCCATCTTCTACTGAGTCATTCATTCTGTTCAACAAAACTTTTCCTGACATTGAAAGAACAGTAATGCCTCCACAATTTACACACTTGTTGAAATCTCCTTTTTTGTCCCAGTGAATTCAAAATATATATTCACCCAGGCTTACATCACACACTAAAAAGAGTCAATATATCAAAGCCAAGACTAATCGATTCATTGCTGAAACTAACAACAGAAAGTAAGTAAGCAATTAATAATGCACACAATCACCACAATCGATGAAGATTAAAATCACTGACAGACTGACTGACTTATTAACTACTATGTGATGCATTAATTAAGGTCAATAATGAAGAAAAAAAATTAATCCGTCAAAACCATGTGTGTACAACAACACAACACAACACTTGAATGATGAAGCTCAATCAAAAGAAATATATATCTATATATAAATATATATTGACAACTTACGCAAGATATTTATTTTGTTCAATGAAAGTTTAGCATTGAAAACAATTTTCGGTATAGACACTGTGGTGTTTGTATTATTATTATTATTATTAGGATTGTTACAATTGGACAATGAATTCATTGTTGGCGCTGAAGTCGATGCAATCACAGATGATGTCGTGGTGGTGGTGGTGGTGTTGGTGCTATTGGTTACAAGAGGTAGTAGTAAATTTGTTGATTTGATCGCATTGAAAGATTTATGATGATGTTGATGATTAGGCTGTGTACATGATAATGATGATGATAGTAAATATGAAGATTTTGTTGTGGACTGTTGTGATTGTGATGTTTGTTGTTGTTGTTGTTGTGGTTGTTTGACAGTAGTATCATTGACAGGAGCTGATTGGGAATTGTTTAATTTCGGAGGATTAATATCAAGTGAAGATTCTGTAGTGGCTACTAGTGAACGATTAATTGTATTATTAGTTGAACTACGAACCTACAAGTAAAAGATAGAAAGTATTTACCTTAATACACTAATGTGATATCTGCATTGTATGATTAGAATGAAATGAATTACAACAGAGATAGCCGTATTCAAAGCAGAAATTAACACATCTATGTATAAATTGAAGTTTATCGATCAATCAGCTACAACGTAAAACTTCTTACATAAGTTCAAGTTGCCATAACCACATTAGCACAGAGATGTGATGGTCAATTTAAATCCCATTGCAGTAGATGTAAACTAGAGGTATTAACAGAAATCGAGGAGATTACGGTTCGAAGATATCATTCAACAAGTAAAATCCAGTGGAATATACTTACAAAAGAGAAAGATAAAGGTCTTAAGAACAGAAAGATAAAGGTGACATGATCAATTCAAAGTTAGCCAGATCAGACAGACAGAGACAGATACAACGCAGAACTTCGTACATAAGTACATCAGTTCACGTTGCCATGCCCCATCAGCACAGAGATATAATTGTCAATTCAAATCCAACAGTGATAGCAATAATAGAAGCATTAGCAGTAATGGAGAAGATTGGGGAGCGAAGATATGATTTGAGAAGCATAATTCAGTAAGATAAATTTAGGAGAAAGGTATAGATTATGAGGAATGCAGAAGCTTAGAATTTCATAGAACACAAAGAGTGGATGCACCTGCACCACTGCAAACGATTCTGAGCCATATCGTTCAAGGTCTCTAACCATTGGTGACTATCGTCTCGCGGACCCCAACCTGGTAGTCTACATCTACCAACATGACTCAGTCCACTTGTCAGTGACTTCATGGATTTGTGCCATGTTTTGGTTTGGCTGCCCCTAGCTTTCTTCCAACCTACTCCTACACCACAAAACATAGCTCGTCGAGGCAGTCGGTGGTTAGTCATACGTAATACATGTCCCAACCACCTCAACTCATGAAGTTTCACTTCTTCATCTATTGATTTGCCATCCTTACCTAGAACTCGTTTCCTAACGACAGCATTGCTTGTACAGTTGTCCCATGTTATACGAGCAATGCTTCGGAGACATCGATGATCGAAGACTAGTAACCTACGGAAGTCCTCTACTCTTAACGGCCAAGTCTCGCATCCGTACAGTAGGACGGAGCGAACTGCTGCACAGTACACTCGTCCTTTGGTTAGCAAAGTTAGCTAGATCATATTCACCAGAAGAAAATGAAATTAATAGGAACCAATTTCAGGGTAGTCAAAGCAGTAACAGTAGAGAATAGCATGATAAAAAGAAAAATGAATTTTCGGACTAAGAGGAAATATAGTTATAAGCCGCTTTGAAACTCAAGATAATAAGGGATTCATCTTTGTTATTACTGAGACTGATGATTTTCAAACACTTCATACACACACACACACATATATACCTCCACCAAACAATCATTACATTAATTGTGTAGCCTTCTAATCTATGCATGAATATCATATTCTGGTACGACCTCTCGTAACTTTGTACCATCCCAATTCCGTCAATACGAAACATGGCCCAAAATGGTGGTAGATAGTCGTTAGACATGCATATACCATACACTTTAACCGATAAAGATTCATTACTTTATCAACAACAGAGTTTTTTAAATATTCATCATAATTATACAAATTAACCCTCAATCAGCAAAGTTAATTTTACTACACTGGTTTTCAGGACAACCAAGGCGACTGCCTACGTATTAACACTACAACGTCGTGAACAAGTTCGGCTCAATCCTGTGACGCAACCACTACACAAGTCTCTGACATCATGGTGAACAAACAGAGATAGCATACAGATTATTAAAATCTACAAAGAAATAATCATTCATTTGAAAATAAACAAGCAAGAATTACAATAGAAAAAGTTAAGGTAGATTTAAGACATTAAAAATGAGTTAATCACAAGATAAATGAAACAACGCTTTACAATAAATCAATTTGCCAATATCATTGGTGGATAAATAACTCATACACACGCGAGACCGAAAGTTATGAGTTTGATTCCCGCATGTATAGAGTCGTGGATGAACACTGATGTTCACAGATGATCTGACATTAATTAGTTTACGATTTCGATGAAATCTAATGAAGCACTGCAGTCAAATGTAAGTATAAAATAATTTCATTAAAATCATGAATCGATCAATGACGTACCACCATTTCACACCTGCAAGCACTAGACGGCCATTTCCTCCCTGTATGGCACTCATCAGCAGTACATATGCACAATCCCGCAAGGAAGAATCCAACCCAGGACATACGGTCTGACGCGGAGATGATTAACTTCCTGACTACTGAGCCGTAATCCAAAGGAGCTGAAGTCGCACAGTATCGTTAATTGATACAAGATACATATTGAGACCATTGAATATTGATTCACTGATCACTAAGACGAAACGGCCATCCAGTGATTCCAGTTTCCTGATGGTGTTTCAACATTAATTGATCCATGATTTCAATGATACTTGTTCACAAACTTTTGGTGACAATAAATGCTTACTAAGTTTTAAAATGAAACATGAATTTGCAGATAAATACATATCATCAGTAAGACTTTATACAATTGCTGAGACTAGAACAAACTTTGACTGATTATAACATAAAGTGTAATAGTAGTCAATATCAACGGTTACACTAATCTAAAAGTATGTAGGTAGGTAGATGGTTCGGAAGTTGACTGTGTGCTAAGATGCACGCATAAAAAAGTAAACGGAAAGGCAACGTAATTATCATCACTTACTGCTTCATAGAACAAGAGGTAGGGAGACTGACGTAAAACATGGTCAGGATTTGTTGTTGAAACCTGAAGAATAATAAAAAAGGACATAGCATAAACAAACTATTAAGCATAACATCTTAACATCAATATGTTAAGTGAACATTCATTCTGACTTTGAACACTAACCAGTAATCTTCATACAATACACTATGCTACATATGATAACAAGACTTGAGAATTTCAAAAGTGATTGAAATTAACAGTCAACAACAGACAGGCAGACAGATACAACACAGAACTTCGTATGTAAGTACATCAGTTCAGGTTGCCATACCACATCAGCACAGAGACGTAACTGTCAGTTCAAATCCAAGAGTGATAGCGATAGTAGAATTATTAGCAGCAATCGAGAAGATTAGGGAGCGAAGATATGATTCGAAAAGTATGACTCAGTGAGAAAAATTTAGACCGTAGCTGCTACCTTGACGTGGTGGTCGGGCTTGACTATCGTGATCAACCAAACGAGCTATATTGGCTGCAACATATGTTCCTGTAGGTTTCATCATGCCGGGCAGGTATGGTAGATCTTTCTTTCTTGATCTTCCCCCATCTTGTGCTGCCAGACATTACGTTGACACTCACGTCATATACTACTTATAAGTAGCTCGCACCACGCTACTACTACAACTAGAAAAGCAGTATATGGTGTAATGTTGACCAAGCGATCTGACTGAAATCTATTTCTAGAGCCATGCTAACCTACTAAAATAAGATACCTACGACTACTAAACTAACTTAAATAAGTAAAGTTTTTTAAGTCACTTGCTCTTATTATGTGCCACCAAACAATATTGAAAATACAATGTTTAACAACAATTGATTCAGGATTTCAATATTGAAAAAAAAAACAATCTCCATAACTCTATAATGAAAAGCCGTACAATGTGCTCACTAGTGACAGGCTTCATGAGGATATTCTCGGAGTTCTATGTGAGAAGCCATAACCAATGGAGTTCAACCTAGTCGGGTGTAGGCAGTAAGTACGGAAAACAAATGAGTGAGATCACGCATTAACACCATTGGATGTCGGCTCAGTGGTCCACAGATTAGGCGTTCGCGAGCAAGATTGAAGGTCATGGGTGTTCAACTGCTGCGAGTAGCAGGAGTCGTGGATGCGCACTGCCACGGATGAGTCCTGTGTACCAGGACGAAACGGCCGTCCAGTGTTTTTATAGTTTCTAATGGTGATCTAACAATGACACATTCATGATTTAGGTAAAAAAAACCCACCATATTCAACAACTATTGAGTGAATGTAAAATCATAGTCTCTCATTATCGTAGACATATATATATATATATAAATAAATAATATTAGAACACTTACAAAACTATCATTCAATGATAACCATTGACCATGACGTAGTGTAAATGAAACATAATGTCCACTGCGACAACTATATCCTTCATGATTTACAATAGCATATAATTTATATAACACTGGTACACCTTTTGATTGTGTCATAAATGGACGTAAATTAAATGATGATGGATAGTCTACACGTACATCAAGCTTTTGATGACGTGAAAATCTAGAAAAAAATAGAAAAAAAAAATAAACTGATGATAACAACAACGATAATAATAATAATCGACCTAAATTATGATGAACATACTACTGGACTGTATGTATACTTCTTAACAACTGGACAAGTAGTGTTTCACAGAAAAGTAATTTAAGAAATACAGATTTGTCAATGCTTTTTACACGTTAAACACGCGAATAACATTCAATTACAGTGGAACAGAACTATCAGAAACAGCGAAACATAAAAAATGAAACTACACATTTAGATGCTACTGTTTGGTGATGATAAAAAGCTTAAACTACTTTTGCATTACGGGGTTGTGAAGATTGTTAAGTTACACATTTTTTTTTGAAACCATGAATCGATCAATGTTAGACCACCATTAGAAACCTGGAAGAAGCACTGGGCGGCCGTTTCGTCCTGGTATGGGACTCCTCAGAGTTATTACAATCTATGGCGCATTACCATTATCTACACCGTGTGCAATAAAAAACAGTCCAGTTAGTCAGAAACAACGTAGAATTCCGTACGGGTATATATCGGTTCACGTTGTCAGACCGCATTAGGAGAGAGAGGGTGATGAAATCGTCAAGCCAAATTTCAGAGAAAAAGGTAGTAGCAATAATACTGGTAATCGAAAAGATTGGGGGTCGAAGAAATGATTTGAGAAGTATATCCCAATGAAATAAGTGTAAAAAAAACGGTCATGAAGAAGTTAGAAGTTGAAAGCAGACAAAGAATGGGTGCATCTATGCCATTGCAGACGATTTCGAGTGATAGCATTCAAGGTCTCTAAACACCGGCTACTATCGTGTAACGAACCCCAATAGATAATCAACACCTACAAACATGGCTCAGATTAGTTGTCAGTGAATTCTAGGATTCGTGCGACGCTTTAGTTTCGTCGAACATAGCGTTCTCCAGCCTACTCCTACACAGCAAAACATAGATCGTCGAAGTAGTCGGTGGTAGGGTACAAGTTATACATGTCCCGACCACCTCAACTGATCAACATTCACTACCTCATCAAATGATCTGACATCCTAACCGATTACCCTTTCCCAGACACCAGAGTAGCTTACTCAGTGGTCCAAGGATATACGAGCAATGCTCCGAAGCCAATCATTATCGAATGCTAGTAGCCTACTAGTATTCTCCATTCTTACTGGCTATATTTCTTAGACACAATGTAGGACGAAGCGAACTACTGCGCAGTCATAAATTAGGCAGGTTCGCGAAAGCCAGTTGAGAATTCTATATCCGTGCCAAAATTTCGTCATACATCAAGCAATCAGGACTGATTACACTCGCGAGATCAATAAGGCAGTCGACACACTCAAATGCTACACTCCCTATTACTACTATAGGTACCGATGCAGGTCAGACATGAAATATCTTACATTTCGAGGAGAACCGCATCCACAACATGCTTCCATTGTTGCCCACAGTAGTTGCAAAACTGCGTTTGTCAACGCTTTAACCAAACACAACTGTATCATCTGAAAATTATAAGTAGAAAAGTGATTCTCCCAGTAAACGTTCAACTCCAGATGTCAGACGATTAAAGTGTCAACTCTAGAAGCATGTCAATGACAAAGCTGAATTGGAATGGAGTAAGTGGACAACCCTTATCAACACAAACTGAAGTAATCAATTCCGAAGACAGTTTGCAATAAGCTGACTCGACCAGTAGTGCTCCAGCAGAGCGCCCATATAAGATTATTGTAGTTGTTTGGTACACCTTTCAATTAAACATTTGTCAATCTAAATGCTAAAACTGGATCAACATCCCTAAAAATCATTAGCTGTCATCTATTAAGGTGTGGTGCTCTTCTTTGTCTCTGACTGCCTACAGTTTTGTCAACTTCATTAACAGCTGGAGGACTCAAATCAAATTGCTATTCAGGTCGACTGGAGAGAGAGAGTAACAGAAGTGTAGCTACAAGCCAGCTAAAATGCACATCAACTCAATCTCCTGGATTGATAATGAATAGTGGTCTCATCTCTATCCTACAGTTTCGTTTCAGTCGCATTTCTAATCACAGTTACCTGAATAAGTTTGAATAGTTGTTAATCGTTACATATCACCACAGACGAGATTCCCTCTTTTGCTTTCGTTGCCCACCAATGCTCAACATTATTGCGCAGGCTTCCTATCAGCCATGTTCAAGCTGCCTTCACTCTTCATTGTGCTCAGAGACAGATGAAATGAAGTTATGAGCATCTACCACTTCGGTCGATGCAAATGAAACCCATTCCTCCTACCTAACTGTTTTGTTTAACAAACTGGCAGATATCAATACTGTTTTCAATGCTTTATGGATATCAATCCAAGCTGCTTCGGGGGGGGGTGTCATTCAGATAGAGATCTAACCTTTTACAGCTCCTCTCAAAATACACTCTTCGCATTGCTTTGGTTAAGCACAACCCTAAAGGGTTACCTTGCTGTGTCTTTCTTATGTCCAATAAGAATCAGACAAACACCTGCTCGTACTAGAGTATAACCTCAATCTACACATGTATTTTACAACGAGCAGAATTCCTCTATCGAGCCTCTCCATCGGCGGCTGGTACCAATGTGATATAGTGGAGACCAGCAGTCAATTGGTTTCGAAGGGCACCAAAATGTGTCAAAATTTGTTTCTCCTTATCCTTAAAGTTTATGTTTGACAGAAATAGATGGCTGAGTATAGTTGAAGCACACAGTTGCCATTATCTGCTCAACGAGTCTCAACACAAAACAATTCACCCACGCGTCTTTCGCCAGCCACTACTAGCATTCTGAAGAGTGTGGCAAAGCTTCAGCTCAACCCAGCTGCAACCTGTGACAGCATAGGTAGAGCAAACAAGGAGTCAACGGCAAGTGTCCCTATCTTTCTGAGTTCTTACTGTTCCGTTAAGCCGGACAGTCCACAACCAACTATCTACTGCAATCCAGTCCAACAGAGCTTGTACCGCTCCCGAACTCAATGCTATATATACAACAATGAGTCCACGGGAAGCAGCAGTCAGGCTTCCAGATATACGGAGAGTATATCTCATTGGTGTTTTTTATTTTAACAAAGTGAGGACAAACTAATGATTGTACTCGGATCTTGTATACGCATTTCGTAGACGTAGCGAGATTCTAAAGTCCTAGTCAGGGATGATTGTCGTACTTGGGGCACAAGGTCCATAGATTAAAAGCGCCAACAAGGGGCTTAGAGCTGGGGTTTCAAATTGTCAACATTAGAGGCATAAAGTGATGAAGTTATGGTAGAAGGATTGGTCGTGCAAACAAAGGAGTTATTAAAAAGTGGAGGAAGGATTCGATTGCAACCAATTTGATGTTGTGTGATGTTAGGTGGGTGAGGGTGTACGTCACTTCCCGGTTGCCCACACTGTGGAAGAGTATTTCTTCTTGAACAAACTGAAAAGGAAGATTGGTTAGCGTCGGTCTTAGCGACTTGTCAGCATGACCACAGAGACCAAGACATAACTGCTTGAGGTCGGTTGCGCATGGCCGTTTCATGGGAGGCTTTTCAATGGGCCCTACCACCAGAGACGGCAACCCGTGGGACAAAAGGAAGTGTGACATTCTTGCATAAGACTGTCTAAGAAAAATCTACCGCGTTTTTGTTAAACCGAGAATAAATTATTTTTTGAAAAAACACCCAGCTGAAGTAGACGAGAGGTAGTTTGGAGACGGGGAGTGGTGCAGAAAAGGTAAATAGGAAGAGAAATTTACATAATAAAAAATCATTGTAGCTTTTACACACACACATATATATATATATATATATATATATATACAGGTATACTCAAGTTTTCTCACCATAAATATATATGTGGTACTCGATGTTATATACTGGGTAGGGGGCAGATAAATGAATTGTGTTTTCAGTTGTGATTTGCATTTCACATCGCTCTACGATGTCAACTTCACCTCACGCGATACGTATATGTTTACACGTATACATGATTAGTAGACATAAATATGTATATGTATATATATATACATATATATTTGTGTGTAATCATCTCAGAGAGTACATGTTTATATGTTTACTTTTTCAAATGACCACAAACTCCCCACATCCTATCATTTCCAAATACGTATAAAACTGTTAGGATATTCACCAAATATCCTAAGAGTACTACTATTTTTGGAAGTATAATCCTATTGTGGTCGATTTCTATTGGTCAAAATTATGGTCGTTTTAACTGTCAAAGTCAAATACTTCAATGTTGTCTCTGATTGGTCTTCCGGACTGTCAATTTCATTTCAAATGTTCTTTCCTATTGGTCGTCCTAAACTGTCAATGTCACAGACTTTGATGCCCTTTCCTATTTGACCTAAATGTATAAATACGCACTATCTGTGAGACTTCAGGATTCCGATTCTTCCTGCCTACTTCTCTCTTCTGTACTCGACCCAACTCCATCCAACGGTGTTGCGTTCTGATTTATAGGAGATTTGGAAATAGTATTTGGGTCGTACTGGGATATTTGAATTTGGACGCCGCTAGGACTGAATAGCAGCATTATAACAAAAACGTAATGAAAATATAAATGCAATTAGTCTTAATACACAAAAATTTGTGATAAATAATTGAATTTTCCATGAGAGAAATAGGAGTGTAAAAAAAAATAAGATGTTATTTCCAAAAAAATTATACGTATGTAGGTATCTATGCATATACTCTAATTTGTTTTGAGAGCATCAATTATTTAAAATGTGTGTGTTTATGGTAAAAACTAAGTGGAATTCCATTTAGGGAAAGTCTTATTGAATACTCCTCCTCCTCCTCCTCTACATCAGACACACATTGTATTCGACTAGTTAAGGTCGTTGGGCAGTTTGAATATGTGTGGCTTGAAAGTAAATAGACAAACATATTTCAGATATACTGGAACTTGTAACACCTAGTGAAAGATTTCAAAGAGAAGCAAGCGTTTGCTGACTTTGGTAATGTTATGCAAGAGTACATGGGGACATAAGCAATAATAATAATACTAATAATAATGTAACTCATGACTATGCATGTACTACACTTTGGATGCAACTTATTGTAATAGGCGTTAAAAGACACCAATGACCTGTTGAAAGTGAAATGGCTGCGGTTTGAAAACGATAAACTGAAAACTATAAAATGCTATTTTTTTTATAAGAAATAGGTAATTCTAACGCCACATTTTATCCCATTGAAATATTGAACAAAACGTAGGCAAATTAAAACAAACTGAATACCTTTCAAAGAGAATATTCATTAGTAAACAAATAAATTTAACAACAAATATTTACTGGCAAAAGAAAGAAGCAGAAGAATTGAAATTCAAATGCTTACCGATTAAGTTGAACAATAAGAATAGGCGGTGCACGATAAATGGTACACTTTCTTGTAGCCGGTCGAAGTTGACGACAATTTTCACATTTATATGCATTTTGACCAGATAACTCTTCACTACGAATATAATTATACAGACATTGCTGAAAAGAGATAAACAAGGTAAAAGTTTATTATGGTTTCTCTAATTAGTAACACAGAAGTTAGTAATCAATCGATGCGACTCAAAAAAAATCAAGTATTTGTCTTTTCTTTAAAAAAAAGCTTACTACTGCATAGCTAAGAGTTATTATTTATTAATAAGTTTAAAGCTCAATTATAAGAAAATAAACATTCTTTTTTAAAGATAGTAAACACTTTAACTGGTTAAATATTTTAAAGTTACAAAGAAATATGAGAAATCAAGACTAATCAATCATATAATTAGTGAGAACGTCGTGGTATGTGACGAAATCTCAGCACGAATACAGAAGGCTCGACTGGCTTTTACCAACTTGCATTACTTATGGAGTAAGTGAAATATCTATTTACTAACCAAGAGGTGAGTGTACTGCGCGACAATTCGCTCCGTTCTACTCTATGGATGAGAAACATGACCGTTAAGGGTTGAAGCTATTCGCAGGTTGTTAGTATACGATCATAAGTGTCTTTGAAGCATTGCTCGTGTATTTCGGGACCATCGAGTGTTTTTAAGAAATGGGTATTCGGTAAGGGGATGGCAAATTAATCGGTGAAGGAATGAATCGTTATCAGTTAAGGTGGTTCGGACATGTATAACGTATGCCCAGCCATAGAATGCCTCGAAGAAAGCAATGTTCGGCCATACCAAAACATGACACAAATCTTCGAAGTCACTGACAACTGGATTGAGCCAGGGGTCTACGACAAGATAGTAACAGATAGTCTATTTACACACCTCACAAAATACACATTCATGTATCGGGCTTCAGGTTACACCATGAATCCGAAAGATAGTGATAATCACCCGACGGCATAAACTGAAGGGGTTGAAAAGTTGAAGACCGTTGTTAGCCTCTCATTAAACCACCGCTGCATATTTTGATAAATCATCAACAAGGCAACCTATTGTAAACAAATACAAGCCTATTGTATTGAAATTGTGTATTGATTAGGTTGTTTGGTGTATAGTAACTGGAGCTGATTACAAATTGGTTCGTCACTAGTTTGATGGTAGCCAATTACTGAAAAAAACTTGATATGCATACATAAGGAAGGGCTGACACTCTTTAGTCATCATGAAAACACGGATATAAATCAAAGCAGTGAGTACTTAACAAAGTAGATTTAGACACAAGTTTCTAACGACACAAGTCGCCGCGTCACATACACTAACAATAACAGTGCGTAGCGGAAAATAGCGAAATAAAATTAATAAGACTAACAGTAGTGGGAATATAGTTCGAAAAGAACAGATGATAACGCAAATTCATACTTAGCTTCTGCATCCCTCGTAATCTCTACCTTTCTCCTTCTAAATTTATCTTACTGAATTATACTTCTCGAATCATATCTTCGCTCCCTAATCTTCTTCATTACTGCTAATACTTCTATTATTGCTATCACTCTTGGATTTGAATTGACAGTTGCGTTTCTGTGTTGATGGGGCATGGCAACCTGAACTATGTACTCACGTACGAAGTTCTGCGTTGTATCTGTCTGTCTATACTTAGCTCATGAATTAGGGGAAGCTAAAGAATTAGTTCAACTGAATCAACTTGACCGGCTTTGAATTACCTCATACATAAGGTTCCAACAATGAATTATGTGAGCCTGATTTTTATCGATACCTTCGAAGCCTTACTCCCAAATATTTGGATGATTGCGTGAGTTATAATGAGGTTAGTTGAAACCTACTAAGTAAGCATGGAAAATTGTTTGATGAAGTGGTAAATATTTACTAACTGAGGTGCCGCCTACGTTGATGGGTAACATTGCCCAATGCAGAAGTAGGTTGGAAGAAAACAAAGAGCGGACAAACTAAGACGTGGCATCGGTCCATGAAGTAAATGGCTGTTGATTCAATCCACGTTGACAGGTTCACAACATCTGTTTGGCAATCCACGCGATTATCCTAACCACTACTGATCAGAGGACTTTGAGCGACATATTTCCGAGAATCGGTCACAATGGCACAAATACATTTATTCTTTGTCTTCTTTTCCATATTTCCAAATAATCTTATACTTTTTCCTATACTCCATGAAGTCATGCATTAGTTTGAGTAAGGTTTCTATGTCTTGCAATGCTACATATTTAGAATCAATAACTTCATAAAATCAACCATGTCTTGGTCTGGACACCTAAAGTATTATTATACTGATTCATATTGCAACATTGCTTAGCATTAATTAATTAGCAAACAGTTAAGTAAAGAAAATCAACACTTTAAAATGTAAGAAATGAAATTAACTAACCTGTAAACTTCGAGCGCATGTGATATCCATAGACAGATTAAAGCATTGTTCATCTCGTGCTGAAACTTTCAGGCAAGAATGACATGTCACTGTAATAAAACAGTAAAATAACATTACATCTTTAATAATAATGATAATAATAATAATAATAATAATAATCGTTTGTTAACAATATTTACAAAATAATTCACAATCGAAATCAACATGTGAAATGAACAGAATTACATCATTAAAGAATGTTGTCACAACTTCGTATTTTTACCTTCTGAACGTATTACACCGCCAAAAATTCGTCTGATTGCATTTGTTTCAGATATTTTACTAGGTATTTTTTCTTCACCTAAACCTGCCATTGAACTATCTTCCATTCTGGATAAAAGTCCAAGTAGAAATTCATGTGCATCCTCTTGTTGATAAGGACGAAGACTTGGACAGATAGCTATTAAAGGGAGAGTAAAGAGGCAGGTAGGCAGTGAATAAAACAACAAGCTAAGTTAAATTATACTTGAGAGCATAGAAAGAGATAAGAATAGTCGGTAAAGAAGGTAAAAATACACCGACGAACTTGAGCAGCCTATCAGCTAGTTAGGAAACGCTGACTAGTTATGAAATTATAAGATATAAGTCAAATAATAACTTCGACTTGAATACTCGACCCTCACATGTTGAATTATTGCTTGTAGTGGGAAGGGAAAGGTTAAGTTTACTACATAATAACAATTGGGTTAGTGTTATAAGTAGGAAAGGTTATCCCACTAAAGAGTTTTGGACACGAATCGAGACCAACAATGAAACAGAAAAAGGTTAAGGTTAGATGTTAAAAGTTCAGCTGGAGTTCGAAGTATGGTCGTTCAAATGGATGCTCGAAAACGCATTCCACCTGACTCTGAACATGATGAAGAGCGTAGTCAGCTTAGGTGCAGACTTATAAAAAGCCTACGTAACGACCGTGAACAGTGGTGGGTGGCGAAAGCAAAAGCGATGGAAAAGGCAGCGGCGATAGGCAACACTAGACAACTTTTCCGCCTTATCAAAGAAACCGGTATTAGGAACCCGAATGTAAGTGAGACTATCTCGGAAAAGGATGGTCTTATTATCCATTCTCAATCTAGGAGGCTGGACCGATGGGCAGAACACTTTATGGATCAGTTCAACTGGCCTTCAGCCACTCTTCGGTTGCCCACGATCTCCAGTCATCCTGAATGGCAAATCGATTTAAGTCCTCCCAGTTTACATGAACTTGAGAAAGCTATAGGAAGTCTAAGGAGAGGTAGAGCGGCAGGTCCCGATAGGCTTACCCCTGAGATGTTTAAGGATGGTGGTCCAGTTTTAACGGTTAAACTGACCGAGATCCTAGGTAGAATCTGGGAAATGGACGTAATCCCATCTGACTGGTCTCAGTCGCTAATTGTCCCAATCTACAAGAAAGGACAGAAGTCCTCTTGTGACAATCACAGGGGAATAAGTTTAACTAATATAGTTTCTAAATTGTTAGCCTCGATTATACTTAGACGTCTAACTAGAGCTCGCGAAGAGCAGACTCGAGAAAACCAGGCTGGTTTTCGACCTGGACGTGGTTGTATAGACCACATCTTCACACTACGACAGGTCCTGGAACACAGACACACATTTAGACGTCCGACAATAGTCGTGTTCCTGGACCTTAAGGCGGCATTCGACTCAGTGGATCGTGAGGTTCTGTGGCAGTGTCTGTCATTGAAAGGTGTACCAAATAAGTACATTAACCTTATACAAGCACTCTACTCGAACACCACCGGTCGAGTGAGAGCTTATGGCGAACTGTCATCTGAATTCTCTACATCAAGTGGTGTCCGTCAGGGCTGTCCACTCTCTCCATTCTTGTTCAACTTTGTCGTAGACATCCTCTTAGAGTTAACATTAAGCTCGTCAGATTTTTCAGGGGTTGACCTTCTACCAGGAAAGTCGCTTACTGATCTAGAATATGCCGATGACATAGTCCTACTTGGTGAAGACGCTGATAAAATGCAGAGTCTTCTGACTACCATAAGCAACAATGCGAGCATGTTCGGGATGCGGTTTTCCCCGTCGAAATGCAAAATGTTGCTTCAAGACTGGGTTGCTTCGGCACCTGAACTGGTGATAGGGAGTGAAGTAGTCGAGCGTGTTGATCACTTCACTTATCTGGGGAGTCTCATCAGTGCTGACGGTCTGGTGACTGACGAAATCTCAGCTCGGATACAAAAAGCTCGATTGGCTTTTGCCAACCTGCGTCACTTATGGCGTAGGCGTGATATCCGTTCGCTAACCAAAGGGCGGGTGTACTGCGCAGCAGTTCGTTCCGTTCTCTTATATGGCTGTGAAACATGGCCGTTAAGAGTAGAAGATGTTCGTAGGTTACTAGTATTCGATCATAGATGTTTAACAAGCATTGCTCGTATATCGTGGGACAGCCGAGTAAGCAATGCTGTCGTTAGGAAACGAGTACTAGGTAAGGATGGCAGATCAATCGATGAAGTGGTGAAACTTCATCAGTTGAGGTGGTTGGGACATGTGTTACGTATGCCTAACCACCGACTGCCTCGACGAGCTATGTTTTGTGGTGTAGGAGTAGGTTGGAAGAAAGTTAGGGGCGGCCAGACCAAAACATGGCACAAATCCATGAAGTCACTGACAAGTGGACTGAGTCATGTTGGTAGATGTAGACTACCTGGTTGGGGTCCGCGAGACGAAAGTCATCAATGGTTAGAGACCTTGAACGACATGGCTCAAAATCGCTTGCAATGGCGCAGGTGCATCCACTCTTTGAGCTTTCTCAAACCCTAATCTTCTGGATTAGCCAGCACCTCTACCTTTGTCTTTCTAACCTTATATCACTGAATTATATTTTTTGAATAATATCTTAAACCCTAGTTTTCTTTATTATAACATTAATACCTCTACCATGTTTATCACTATGGGATTTGATTTGACATTTGCGTCTCTGTGCTAATAATGTGGTATGGCAACATGAACTTATGTACATACGTACGAAGTTCTACGTTGCAACTGACTGACTGACTGAAAGATTCTCATTACGAAATGACGTCACTTATGATGCAATGCTATATCCATTATTCAACTGTTTACAAACCAAAAGTCGAGATTTAGAGTAAGAATTAGAAAAGGGAGGACAGTATCTAGCTTCACTAAACACATGAGAACCCAGTGAATCACAACAAGTACAAGTAACAAACGATTTGCTTTGAGAGCGGGCATGTATGGAGACTTAACCTAATTCACCTTACAGTTTTATAACAGGAATTACTTACTGATTTCAAGCATTCTAAAGACTACAACATCAATTTTTATTTCGTTAATAATAACATATAAGTTACCTACCGCCAAACTTTAAATTCCGTGCAAAAAAACATAAGACGTTATCTTAATTCTGATTGGTTCACTCAAGATTGTTTTCAGTGTATTGTGCTTCTGACTAGATAGGTGAGACTTGTACAATATATTTTAAAATTTTTTACATAATTAATATTACTAAAAGCTTACTCCATTTTTAATGCATATTTGCTTACCTCGAACATTGGATACAAAGTAAACAGGAACTGTACGTCCATTTTGTGAGTGATGTTCATTTAACAAACGAGAAAGACCACATAAAGCACAAAAACGTGATTTGTTCAAATTCGAAAGATTAGATCGACCATTAGTGATCATACAACTGCTAGGATTTGAATGTTTATGATTGATATATGCAAGTAAAGGACCAGTAGCCATAATACATTGAAGTACAGAGTTAAGATAACATGTATTCCCAGAGTTACCAAACCCTAAAGCTCTTCTTGGTATACAATGAATACCGGCCTGACATAAATGTTCAAGTTCATCATCGGAACATAGGAGTTTATTTTCAAGAGAACCTGGAAGTTATATACAAGAACCATTGAAATTTTACATGTTACACAGAAACACAAACAGTAGATCATTAATTCCCTTTAAACACTAATTAAACTTCTATTACCAATCTTAATAAAAAATTATTCGAAATGATGAGAGACTATTAATTCACTTTTACCCCACTAATAAAAAGATTAAATAAAGTACAGTAACATCGTGAAAATGTTGATTGATATTAAAGCAGCAAAGCATTTCATAAGTTTTATTACTACAAAACAAAGAAAATAGCTACTAGTTAACTTAATTAATTAAGACCAACAACCTTACATTAACTTGATACCAGAATAATAGAGCTGACCTGCTAAGTAATCAGTATTAATAGTCAAATATGAACTTGATAAGTAGAAGTGGTTATTAACAGGAAGTCATCATGGGTTTATTATATTCTACGTTTGTTCACATCTATCTGCACGTCATATTTGGAATCTTCAGAAAGATAAATAAATCAAGGATTAGGAGATCGATCAATAGGAAGAAACCACATGATATTATTTATTGTTCTAGTTTTGTAGGAAGACCGGTTGGTCGCAGAGAAATCGACTTCGTACTGATGCCTTGAGGTAGATATTTGAATTAGTCACAATAACAATGGTTACTGATGACTAATGGGAAACTCAAGATCACATGTTTTTCGCATCATCAAGTGCGTGTGTTTATACAGTGGACAAACTAATGCTACCTTTTTCTTAGGAATTATGCATGATTACTGACAATCAAAGTACAATAATTCATAAATAACAGTGATCGATTATAATAAGACTAAAATCTAGTGGTAATAAATGAATATTTCGAAAGTATTATTATTCTATAGAAAATGGAATAAACTGAGTGGTAGAAAATCCCGAGGAAAATCGAAGAACATAATGAGGTTCAATGAGAGTGAAATTCCTAGGATGAGTGAATGTGAGTTTGATGCGAAAGCCATTCGATAAGTAGGTATTTACATAGACTATTTGAACTAAAACTTAGGAATCATAGAAAAATATATTTGGTAGCAACATTCATCCAACGACACTTTTCGTATACTGTTGGGAACGTTAGAGCCCCCAGAACTTACTTGGAAAAGGTCTTAAATTTTGTAATTTATTTCTGAAATTTGAATTTCATTCTTTTTGCGCATAAGATGCTTAGTTGACTTTTAGCTTCAGTTCTCATTCGGAAAATCCTTGACTGTCACTGGTTGATGGATTATTTTAGTAAGCTATTTTATGGCTCTCCCAAGGGCGTTTCTATCATTGTATAAATAAGACTTCTTGTTTTAGTTAGTGGGGCCTTGGACAATCAGGTTAGAACAGCCTATCGTGTCACAGCATCATTTATCTGCGCTCTGTTTACCGAGGAAGGTGAACTCGTAATAGTTACACGCATATCACTTGATGAGCATATCATATACACTTTGTATCCATCACATTTCTTGAATGGTAAAGTTTGGTGAAAGTAACGTGAGCAATTAATGGATTTTATCATTCATATTTACACTAGATAAGTGTTGTAATGCTTTCTTAGATAATTCCCAGCTAAATCCTATTGCTTAGTATTCTCTGACCACAATACACTGGACAAGTTCCCAAGAATCAAAAACACGGTTGAACAGGAAAAGATTACATTCCAAATAGCAAGGCTAGGTGGAAATAAGAAGCCAAAGGTGATGGCGAAGGCGAAAATAGGTACAACGTTTGTCTATTTATAGCATTTACATGAAAAGCTTCTGGATAGAAATTCACGTGATCGACTGGATTATATTTAACCAATCAGCACGCAGCTAACAATACGAGAATCTTCTACCCTGTTCTCCAAGATTCGATCAGGCGCTAATTGGATAGGAAATTAGCCAATCAGCGCGTAGCAACGTAGTCATGCTTTAATTCCATCTATGTCCCACTAACAATAAGGCACAAGCATATTTTTTAAATCTTAAAGATTGTGTTGGCCTTCTCCCTAAATACAAAATTTCTTTTACATACCACTGATGTCTCTATACAGTACCGAACTATTAGTGGATATATAAATATTTACTTTTGAAACAAACGAAATCAGAAATAAAGATTCTAGCCCTTTGAAAAAATTTGAACAATTCAACGTGTTTTGAAGTTCATCAACGTGTAACAATGCAACAATTATCAGAACAAAAAAAACATACTTTTCTCGACAGATTTACATTCATTGGAATCTGTTAAGATTAAAGATCTGGGTAAACTTTGAATTTTTTGCTTGATTATTGAATCCAAAGGAGGAGCTGATGATTCATGGAAAGACAAAGGTTGTTGGGATAGTTTTTCTGTATAGTTTGATATATGTCCATTCAGTTGGACAGCGGATGATTTTAAAGATAAACGTAAAGCATTATCTAAATTATAGGAGACCAATTTGGAAGTGCATATCGATGATGATGATGATGAACCGGATTTCATGAAATTAGTTGTAGAACCATAATTACTATTTGATGATGATGATGATGATTGATGATTAAATCCTAACACTGAACCATCAGAATTACAATCGAAATGTTGGAAATTCTGTGTAACAGGTTTAGGTAAATGATATGAAACATTGGGAACTATGGATGCAGTGGACGACATTGATGTATGAGAAGAGTATGAGATAAATGAAGAAGCGTCAATATTAAAATAAAAATGTAACGTGCATCGTCAATAAGATTACTGCACTGGAAGATTAAAAAGTACCTATAATTAAAAGAAGTATAAGTGTTATATTTTACTTTCATAAAAGTAAGACACGCATTGTTTGATCAATAAAAAAAACAATTGAATTCAAATTCAAATGTTGGACGACAACAAAATACATTGGCACTGTTCTAAATTGGTGCAACACCTCAAATGACTTGGAACGGACTTAAAATGAGAAGAATTGGCTCTTCCTCGCAAAACGCTCTCATATAACCATGTTTAAATAGCTACTTCTAGGGAAGTTGTACTCCGCCTTTTGGTGACGAAGTTGTTTACGGAAATGAAATGCGGTGCACGTACTTTTTGGTGTCTCTCTGAACTGATGGCATTTATATAAGTAAATAAAAAATCACCACAGTGAAGTGACGATGAATTTTAGGAGCCAAAATAATAATAGAATCAATGATTGTGACAAAAACATGGGAAAAAGATGGTTCTAAAAGGGATAAATTTAGGAAATACAAAGTCAGTAAGTCAGCTACAACGTAGAATTCCGTACGTACGTACATCAGTTAAGACGACCAATAGGAAACAACATTTAAAATGACATTGACAGTCAGGACGACCAATAAGAAACAACATTGGAGTACGTGACATTGATATCTAGGACGACCATAAAATTGATCAGCAGGAATTAACCAATAGAAATTGACCAATAATTCTCTTTCAGAATATTAGATGACTATCCTAACAATGTCCCATCCACCTCAACTGATCAACATTTACTACGTCAACAAATGATCTGACATCCTAACCGACTAACCTTTCCCAGACACCAGAGTTGCTTACTCAGTAGTCCAAAGATATACGAGCAATGCCTCGAAGCCACTCACTATCGAATGCTAGTAGCCTACCAATATTCTCCATTCCTGCTGGCTATATTTCTTAGACATAATGTAGGATGAAGAGAACTACTGCGCAGTCATAAATTAGGCAGGTTCGCGAAAGTCAGTTGAAAATTCTATTTCCATGACAAGATTTCGTCATACACCAAGTAATCAAGACTAATTACACTCGCAAGATAAATAAGGCAGTCAACATGCTCAACTGCTACACTCGCTATCACTACTGTAGGCACCGATGCAAGTCAAACATGAAACAACACTTTGCATTTCGAGGAGAACCGCATCCTCAACATGCTTCCATTGTTACTTAAGGTGGTTGCAAAACTGCATTTGTCAGCGTTTTCACCAAACACAACTGTATCATATGCATATTCTAAGTCGAAAAGTGATTCTCCCAGTAAGAGTTAAGCTCCAGATGTCAGACGATGAAAGTGTCAACTCTAGAAGCATGTCAATGACAAAGCTGAATTGGAATGGAGTAAGTGGACAACCCTTATCAACACAAACTGAAGTAATCAATTTCGAAGACAGTTTGCAATAAGCTGACTCGACCAGTAGTGTTCCAGCAGAGCGCCCATATAAGATTAATGTAGTTGTTTGGTACACCTTTCAATTAAACATTTGTCAATCTAAATGCTAAAACTGGACCAACATCCTTGAAAATCCCAGCCGTTAATTTATCAGGGTCTGGATGCTTTCCCTCGACTCTGACTGCCTACAGTCTTGTCAACTTCATTGACAGCTGGAGGACTTGCATAAAACTGCTATTCAGGTCGACTGGAGAGAGAGAGTAACAGAAGTGTAGCTACAGGTCAGTTGAAATGCACATCAACTCAATCTCCTAGATTGATAATGAATAATGGTCTCATCTTTATCCCAGTTTTGTTACAGTCCGATTTCTAATAACAGTTACCTGAATAAGTTCGTATAGTTGTTCACTGTTACATATCATCACAGACGAGATTCCCTCTCTTGCTTTCGTTGCCCACCACTGATTAACAATATTGCGCAGGCTTCCTTTCAGTCTGTGTTTAAGCTGCCTTCGCTCTTCATTGTGCTCAGAGACAGACGAAATGAAGTTATGAGCATCTATCACTTCGGTCGATGCAACTGAAATCCATTGCTCCTACCTAACTGTTTCGTTCGACTTACTGGCAGATATCAATACTGTTTTCAATGCTTTATGGATATCAATCCAAGCTGCTTCAGGGGGGGTATCATTCACATAGAGATCTACCTTTTTACAGCTCCTCTCAAAATATACTCTTCGCTTTGTTATCGTTAAGCACAACAACAAGGGGTTACCTTGCATTGTCTTTCTTATGTCCAATAAGAATCAGACAAACACCTGCTCGTACTAGAGTATAATCTGAATCTACACATGTATTTCACAACGAGCAGAATTCCTCTGTCGAGCCTCTCCATCGGTGACTCATACCAATGTCATATAGTGCAGACCAGCAAGCAATCGATTTCGGAGGGCACCAAAATGTGTCAAAATGTGTTTCTCCTTATCCTTATAGTTTGTGTTTGACAGAAATAGACGGCTGAGTATAGTTGAAGCACACAGTTGCCATTATCTGCTCAACGAGCCTCAACACAAAACAATGCACCCACGTGTCTTTCACCAGCCACTATTAGCATTCTGGAGAGTGTGGCAAAGCTTCAGCTCATCCCACTTGCAATCTGTGACACCATAGGTAGAGAAAACAAAGAGCCAACGGCGAGTGTCCTTATCTTTCAGAGTTCTTACTGTCCCGTTAAGCCGGACAGTCCACAACCGACTATCTACTGCAATCCTGTCCGAGAGCTTATTCTGCTTCCGAACTCAATGCTATACGCATTTCGTAGACGTAGCACATATAGACCGTGCAAGATTCTAAGGTCCTAGTCAAGGAAGATTAGCCTACTTGGCACAAGGTCCATAAATTAGAAGCGTCAACGAGTGGTTTAGAGCGGGGTCTCAAGGGATCAACAATACCATTTCGTGTACCCAAATTGTCAGCATTAGGGGCCCAAAGTAATAGAGTTATAGTAGAAAGATCGTGCAAACAAAGGAGTTATTAAAAAGTGGAGGAAGGATTAAATTGCAACCAAGTTGATGTGTGCTGTTAGGCGGGTGAAGGTGTACGTCACTTTTCGGTGTCCCACACTGTGGAAGAGCAGACATACAACGCAGTACATTGGTTCAGGTTGCCATACCACATCATCACACAGACGCAACTGTCAATTCAAATTCAAGAGTGATAGCGATAGTAGAAGCATTAGCAGTAACGGAGAAGATTAGAGAGCGAAGATAGGATTCGAGAAACATAATTCAGTGAGATAAATTTAGAAGGAGAAGAAATACTGTGGAAAACTATTTCCTTTTGAACAAACTGAAAGGGAAGATTGGTTAGCGTTGGTATAATCGACCTGGTAGCATGACCACAGAGCCCAAAAGATCACTGCTTGAGGTCCGTTGAGCATGGCCCTTTCATGGAGGTTTTTGAGGTGTTAGCTCCGCTTTTCGAAGATTCTCGAGGCAAATAACTTACTGCTATCACATCCTTCTATAGTCAGCAAACGCTCCCCCTCAGACCTTAGGTTGCTGCTTTTAGTCTCACGGTCCTGCAGTTGACTCGCCTGGCATGGTAGGACCTAAAGGAACACATTTCAGCCTCTATACCTCGGTTGGGTGATCAAAATAGCAAGCACCATAACCGTGCCAAAGTAGTAGGTACGGTCAGTTACGATGCTCTTTCGCTTCGTACAATTATATTCTTTTGCCAACTATCATCGAGCAACAAGGTAAGCGGGGATTAGATACGTTAAACACTCCCTGTGAATAAAATTTCAACCTTCTCTGCTAGCAGTGAATCTTAAACTTACCAGTGCTTGCTCAGTTGCGCCACAATATATGAGGAGTGTATGAAGACAACTAAAAACGTGCAACCTAAAAATACCTTTCTCACCAAGTTTATCTCTGTCATAAAGTATTATATAAAGTGGATTATAGTGTAATAGACGTTTCATAGTGAGACGGACATCTAGCCCACATCGCTAGTGACGCAAGTTTTCAAAGGTCAAATGACTGTTTTAAACCCGTGCCGATGATCTGCTAGCCAACGAAACTCTGAGACAAGAACGTTAGTGTGAGCAAGGCGGGTAATATCCTTAAGGTTTTGTTAACCAAGCTGACTTACGGGTTTAATCCACAACGAAGTAGAACGAGACACTTGCTTTCTAACCACAGTATCGTCAACACCACTATAGCGTGAGGGTGTAGAGTAGGACTTAGCGGTCAGATGCTTTAATGTTGGGATTTAAGAACGCTTCATTTACTGTGTAAATACCAGCCAAGTGGATTAGTGGATGTAGTTTGCCGAACAATACATGAGATCGAACCTCGTTAACTGGCTTGCAGAGTTCATGTAACTAACTGGTCAGTAATGTACTGTACGATTCCAGGAAACGCCTAAGCAAACGAGTGTATCCAGTTAGGACCCGATATGAATGCGCAACATTAAGATGAGACACTCATCAATTTGGAAACGAAACGAGAATGAATATAAATAAGTGTTTTGGTAGGTTTTGGAACGCTATCCGTCCGACCGA